>VYYJ01000727.1:0-46204 GCA_021029165.1 Cyphoderus albinus | reverse complement strand
TGATCATAATGATCAAAGTTGGTAATAATATGATTTCTATGATGTTCATAAGCAATCACATTATAGTCAAAATGACTTCTCTTGCAGTGAATGAATCGTTAGCTGGTTTTTTTAACTTGAAAAACATCTCAAGAAAAATTCCAAGATGGAGAGGATTTTTCGCTTTCTTCGCTTGTACGTGGAAGGAAAGAAAACTAGAAGTTATGCGAAAGCAGGAAACTTTCGGTTTTAATCCCCTCCGTGCGTGCGTTTGTTCGCTTTGTCTTCATGACGAAGCATTTTTATAACCTTATTACATTCTCCAAGTAATTCCAACTAACGACTTTACCAAACCACTGCTAAGCGGGTGGTCATCACCATTGTCTTCGTCATCAACAGAAAACGGCAAATATCAGTAAAGTGCAGAGAAAAAGTAAAACAGGAATTATGTTTAAACAGAGGGAAGACAAGAAAAACTACGGAGGCAAATAATAAGAAAAATACTGTGACCATTCAATTGAACCATTTTCCACGCAAGATTTGACTGGGGAATGAAGAAAAAACAAAAGAATGAGAATGAAAGGGAGTTTATGTTATGATGTGAAGAGAAAACGAAGGGGAAAATCCGAAGGAAAGGAATGAAAAAAGAAGAAATGAAATGAATGCTCTGGCTCTTTCTTTTGTTTCTTGTTATTATCAGGGTTTCTTGGGGGCTAAATGTGAAAAATAAGGGAAAATTCTTCAGACTCCGAGAGAGTTCATTGTGTATGTGTGTGTGGAAATGATATTTTGTGACAGGGCTTAACCAGCGTGAGAGAAAAATAGGAGAAGGGAGATAACCAAGCGGAGAAGGGAAGCTGAAGGAAAAGACACGTCGTGAATTCCAATGACGTCGCTGCTATACAAGAGAAAAACAGCTACAGAAACAACGGTGATTTCTTTTTTTGCAAGGGAAGTGTTTCTATTTTAGCTTAGTTGTGATCAAGCTTAAAGACAGTTAACTTCTGCCGTGTAGCGAACACTCCAACAGCAACAGCATAATATTCGTATAACTTTCACAGAATTCATTACTCGAATACATAAATGTAATTTGATGCGTATTCCTACGACAGCTTTCCCTTGTCTCCTACTCGTGAAAAAAGAAATGTTGGAAGTTTACGTGGGTGGCTGCTCATGGTCGTCGTCCTTTCAAAATCTGATGCTACTCTGGATGAGTTTTCTTTGTTGTACCAATCCACCAGAAGATTACCATATGATCCTAACCGGAATAATTCGTTTAGAGAATAAGTGAGGGGAAAACAGTTTTGACTTGGGAAAAAGAAAGAATTGATTTTACTGTCCTCTCCATCTCTCCTTTCATGTTAAGTAGTTTCGCCCCTTGTCCAACTTTTATTGATGTTGTCATTTTAACCATTACTTTATTTTATGATGATGACGAGGAAAAAATAATACAAAGGAAAAATTCTCAAAATAAAGTGAATGATTTTTTTGGATGAATTGGATTTCAAGATAATGGAAGTGGAATAATAGACATAAAAACAGAAACAACTGAAGAAAAAAATACTGTTTTAGTGTAAAAAAGATAATAAATGCGATTGTTATCCCAGCTTAACTTATCAAGTGAGGTAAATCTCTTTTTTGAAAGCCTGTTTTCCGCTTCACTGAGTGAATGTGAAGAAGATTTTTTCTTGGAGCCTAAAGACTGGTCGTGTGTGACTTCGAGTGCGAAGGAAAAGCAGAAGAATATTTATTTTATGACAAGGAAAAAAGAAAGTTAGGAAAATAGTACATACATCAAACACGTTTAGGGAGCTTTGCTGAAACTTTTTTCAGGCGGAGAAGAAAAACGTAGTAATGAAGGACTTTCTAAGGTTAAGTTGTGAGTTTCGCTTCTTCGACTTGGCAAAACTTGAAAGATTCATTAATTACGTTAAAAAGGAGAGCAGAACAGCATGAATAAAAAAACACTGCAAGGCTCAGTTCAATAGTGGAGTGGAATTAGGAGGTATGGATGGGTGGAAAGCAAGATGTTCTCTTGAAACTAACTTAATTTGTCTAATTAGTGAGTTTTTTGTATTTAGCGATTTCTACCTTTTCATCAAATCGTCGCTTCAGCAAAGCTCGAACATTATCTTCAGCCTGATTCTGGTTACTTGTCGTACTTGGAGAAATGCGCAACGGATGCTGGGATTGTGGACTGTTGCTAGAGGCGGACACGGGGCTGGAAATAACTTGACTTGTGGCTGCAGCCAGAACGATAAGAAAGGAAACCACCGAAGCCACCATTGCTAGACACTCACTTCCGCTCGTATATCCCATTTTAAATACCACAAAGATGACAGCACGTTTAATCTGCAGCTGTTGCTGAAAATCCGTGGTACGTATGAACGTTCGTATGGTATATTGGTATAGGTAGATATTGCTTTCTTCGATGAAACCAAACGGAGCACTATCGAGAAATGCCACCCACGCGGTGTTCCTTTTTTCAGGAATTCGGTGCGTTGAAGCTAGCGAAAACTGGCTAGAACAAGAATGGATGCTCGTTTTTTGTGTTATTTAATAAAAATAAAATGCTGCGTTTCCTACCGTAAAATATTCTCTGACTGTTTTACGACTGATGTGAAATTAACAATTATTAGAGTTCCAAGTATTATTTATGTGATACGTTTTGTAAATTCGTTTGTGAGAAATAATGGGAGCGTATAAAGAATGTAGAATGGGTTTACAATGAGCACTTTAATTATCTGAACAACTGGCGCAGAAAGAAAGAGCTCTGATGTTATTTTCGTAGATGCGTAAGCGAAAGTACTTGGTTCAAGTTCGAGAATATGTAGAAAGCTGCACACAGCTCTTTAAATTAAATTGTTTTCACTTCACGGTTTCCCAGCGTAGAGAAAATGGCGCATATATCATATCATCGTATCACTCTGGACACACTTTTATTGCCACTTTAATAATTTCGAAGATGGCGATCGGTCGTTCCGTTCCTTCACTTGCCGAGTCAGTAGAGAATGTCTCGAGACTTGATAATGATGCTAAAACTTTTTCCCCTTCGATTTTTTTATATCATGTCGTAACTGTAACCTTTGCCCATCAACAACAAAATAAAATGTTTCTTTCCTTTTCCTTTTGATTTTATTGGATCGCTTTCCCTGAGCTCGTCAATATCTTATTTTTTTCTTTCTCCGTTCAATATCGACTTGGGATGTTTGGAAAATGTTTTAGTAATGATGATAATAGCAGAAGCTGCAATAGGAAAAAGCCAACTTTTACTTAGCACTTCATGAAGGAATTGAAATGAAGAAGATCCCTGGATCGATCTGAATAAATCTGTGCACAGTGCACAGTGTTAGTAGCACAATAAGATAATAATTTAATGTATTACATAAAAATTGATAATGCGAAGCAAGAAGTTGGATAGAGGAAAGTCTGTCGAGAAATAGAGGATGAGACGAGACGAGAGAACTCGCACACAGCGAGTCGAGTAACTGACTGACTGAACTGAGTGAGTGGGTTGATGGAAGTTGGTAATATATTTTATTTCATTTTATCCAAGTTGAGCTTGTGCTGGGGATGGAGCTGCTAGATAGAGCACGGCTATGGCTCCACTGACTCGATCGAAGTGAGGCAATGCCAGAACCAGAACCGCTGGGCTCTCAGAGCGAAAAGACACACACAGCAGTCGTTTATATAAATAAGTGATGTTGATGTTTCTTCTTTCTCCGTTCGTCTCTTTTCTTAAAGAAAAGTTCACGGGAGAAGATCGGGCAATCAAGTTACTTTCCCCCTTTTATTATTTGTCTAATTTCAGCGAATTGCATTTTTGAGTATGCTTTTCTTTAAAACAAACCTTTTTTACTTTCGTTAAACCTGCTTTCACACTTCCTGTGGACTTTGTCTCATCAAAAAGTGACTATGATGATGCTGAAGATGCTCCCTTAATATGAAAAATAAAGTGGCTCTTGTTTTGAATATGTCTCTCCGTGCTTCTTTCTTCCTTCCGGTTTGTTGGATGGAGGAGAATGTTAAAGGATGCGAATAAAAGGAGAAAAGTGAATGTTGCTGTCGTCTACAAAATTGATGTGGCTCAGTTGTCTCTCTCCTTCTCTGCTTCTGCTTCTCTCCACTTTTCTAAATATGGCCACACACACGTAGACACACTCACGTAGCGAGTGAATGAATGATTGAATGGGCCGAGATGAGGTGGTTTTGCGAAACTTTTGACAACTTTTTTTCTTCCTGTCTACAGCGAGTTGAAAGCAGCAGCAGTGAGCGTTATGTTATGTTATGATGTGATTGTGTTTGTACATAAAGAGAAAGCTTGACGATATGACGGGGAAGGAAGCAAAGGAAGCTCTAAAACCACCTCGGAGCCCTAATGATCCACCAGAAGTTAGGCAAACCCTCATTCAAACTCAACTGAAAGGACGCACGTAGAAGAAAAGTCTGCTCTAGCTCTAACCCAGGCTAGCAGCCGTTGCTAAAATGTGGGAAAAAAGTGCAAAGATCGAGAGAGTGTAAAATTTTGTGACAGCTGTTGACTATTGCCTTGGAAGGACTAAAAAAACTCTTCCAGTTGCTGCTCCAAGCTCTGCCTCCGCTCCTGGCTCAGCAGCACCGTGCGAAAAAAAGGTAGCAAATAATGACGAGCACGATTTCACGACGACGATGATGATGATGATGACAATGCAATGCTTTTACGTTTTGTGTGTGCGAAGCGAGCAGAAAAAAATATACGCTATTATGTATGTGTGTCCACAATTTTATAGGTGTGTTTGTATGAATACATCTAGAATGTGTGTGTGTACCTTACACGGGATGAGTGGTTGCCTCGAAGGAAGAGAAAGAAAGGAGAAAATAATTCAGCTTTTAGCCATCGAATATAGGGAGAAAAGCAGAGCTTTACATTGTATAAAAAGTGGAGAAAAGCTCAGTTTTCTCCTTTATTTTTCTCCGTATGAACATGAACATGCAGAGGAGAAGAAAGAGAGGGATGCATACACATAAAGTTACTTTACTTACGTAAGCAAAAGCAAAGGCAAGGAAAAGTCCTCGAGCTGAGTTCTCAGTTGAGTTGAGCTCCTATCAACTCTTTCCACCCGACTTTCCTTTTTCCTATGTACACACATACACACGTTGCAAATAATATTATACATGTATTTTAGTTTAGCTGGAGTAAAAGCAATATTATTATACATATAGGTAGATACATTATCTGGAGATGGAAACACTCAAGCAAAACGAGTAACATTTCTCTGACGTTGTGGCTCAGTGGCTCTTCTCTTTTATGTGCGTGCTGCTGGTACTATAATTTAAATACAGTATGGAAATGTAGATATTGTAGAAGACCATTTTCCTTGCTCGGTTTCGGTTATAAAAATGCACAATGCCCATCTAAAATGTAAATGCATGTTGCTGACACACTACAGGGCTGTCATTATAACTTATATGCTGAACATGTAAATATGTATCAACCACTGTACCATGGCAGTGCTCGTATTCATCGTCATTGCCATCGTCAAAATCTCGAGTTGAGTTTGATATGCATTACATTGCAGAGTGTAAAGAAAGTAAAATAGAGGCGCAATTTTCTTTTGCCTTTTTCTTTCGTCGCCTTTTCATTTGAAAATGCTACATGCTACATGAAAATGAAATGAAATAGGTGGATGGATGGATATTATGCTAACTCGTGTCTTTGTGTTAGCTTTGAGAATTTGACTTGATGAGAATGAGAGACTAAAAGGAAAGTGTTCCATAATCATGGCTATAGACTGTGTGACTGTATGGAGATTACTATGTCATAGTTGTTATTATTATAACCATTCGTATCAAGTCTGAAACATAAAATGTACCAACAGTACACTTTCACTAATGAAAGCATGCATTATACGGAATGAAGGAGACGCCTGAGCTGGATTGTAGCTTTTGAAGCGGCATCGTTTGGAATCAGAATGAGCCTTCATCATTTCATGCTAAATGAATTGAATGAAGGATATTATAAAATGCTTGTTTGTAGCTTACTTTCACTTTCTATGTCTAACGTAGCGAGAGCGAGTATAAAAAAATTCATTTCATTTTATGAGACATCTCTGTACATACTATTCATTCATTCATTCATTCATTCAATCATCCCGCATTTATTATGCTCTTACGGATAGAACTGAAAATCTCCTAATTTAATTAATTATATCGATTCTAATTCCAACAGTAAAAGTGGCCCAATTTTCACCCACGCTTGAACTGATTTCGATGTTATTTTGTTTTGTAGTTGTTTGTTGTTTTGTAAATAAAAGAATTTTTGATGTTTTGTTTGGTTGTATTCACTTCACTTTTACCGAGACAGAATTGGACCACCAAAACTACAATCGATACACCACAACCACAGAACAAGACAAGGCAAGGAAAAAAGTTTGTGCTAAATTAAATCAGGTTTAGTGACCAGACCATGTTGTTACAGCAGGAAACGTCAATGCTTGCGAGTTTCACGATGGCGTTTGGCGATGCTGTTGATGATGATGATGACGCACGTTATCGAATGTCATGTAATGTTGCAAGTAAATATCACATTACAATTAGTACAGAAGGTTTCCGTTGTATATAATTGAATACAAGACTACAAGACGGTAAACCTTGTTGTTTCTTCAACCAAAGTTGCTTCTTGCTTTGGTTGATCCCAACAGGGAAATTGCATAAACAAGCTGGGAAGTGAAGTATGGGGTAAAATGATACAATCTCACACGGAAAATGAAACAACTCATTTCTTGTACATCTCATCACATTCAATTCTTTGAAGTATGGCTTTGTGCTAAATGCGTCATAAGTCACGTACACGAGTCTGCTAACTAAAGGTCATTTCGGTCAAACCCTCCGATTGCCTCTAAAGACATACTAATTGTTCATAATGTTAGTTTAAATTGTATTTTAATAAAACTCTTAGCATGATTTCTTGTTAAGATGAAAAATATTTTCAAAGATACATTGGCTAAATTCCAGTGAACGGTTGAGTGAGTGAGCCTGAAGAAAGAAATCCTGTTAGTTGTGGTAGTTAAGTTGCTACACACACGAAGAGGAGGTATTGTACCGAGAAAGAGCAATCTAATATAATATAATGTTATTAGGTAAGCTCTCCCTCTCTGGACGACCGTAAATTATTCCAGGCTTCACGCTTTTTAGCTCTCCAGAGAATCTCACTACCACTGACTGGATGGAATGCTTTTTTTGCAGGAGGAAAAACAGGAAAGCTGCAAGTTGCTGTTGTTCCTGAGATGGTAAGTTTTGAGTGTCTATGTCTGACTCTGTTCGTGATAAAAACAGGAAAAACAATGAAAGTGTAGTGGTAAAAATTCTCCTTTTTAGCCAAAAAGCAAACAGGAATGAGAGCAAAGCCTAGCAAAAAGCACGAGCACAGCAAACGTCTTTCTTTCCTTTTGTTACAGTTACTAGAAAAGGGAGAGAAAAGCGAAGAGAGAATAAAATTCTATTATTTTCGTGTTTCGCTCCCTTGTCACTACTGCATTTGATGACACTTTGCGATAATAAATGACCTTGTATTTACGTATCTCCGGAGTGGTGTTTCATGGACTAATTTTGAAATGCGAAACAAAACAGCGAACGAGTGGAGTAGTGGCAGCATTTTAATGTGATAAAAAGGCATGCTGGAATATAAATGAGTAATGAGCGAGGCACAACACGACTCACCCAGTGTACAATTTGACCCTTGACTGGAGTTTTTTAAATACAATTATTTTTCTGAACATGTACGGCTTAAAAACTTTCTAAGTGAATTGTTGACACAAATATATGGACCGGAAACGACAATAACGACACAACTCGGACTTTTCTCTAAACTGTGCAAAGAGGAAGGAAAGAGAAAGCTAAAAAATGGTCTCTTCCCTCTTCTTTTTGGATTATTTGGAACTTGTCTGTGCAAATAATAATGCTGCTTCATTTCATATATTTTCCTGTCTTGCTTTAGCCTTCTCTTTCTTTTGCTAAGAAGAAATAAAGTTTCAAATGATAGAGTAAAAAAATTTCCTTTCCTTCTCACTCCTCAATAACAATTTTATTTGCCATCAAGAATTCAGAGCACAGCGAAAGGAAATGGTGATGTGAGAATGGATCAAAGAATTTTTGTACGGCCGCGTGGGAGCTTGAAAAATAAAATTTATGCCAATTGCTGAATTCCATGGGAGTTTTGTCTGGAATTTCAATGATTTCACTAATATCTCTTCTGAGGGCATGCGACAGAAAGAAACAACATCTCCATACAAAAAACCGCTGCTGCTGCGTGCGCCTTGAGCTTGAAACCAAAATTTGGAATTTTTAGTACACTAAAAGTTTTAAGAAAACTGCTTTTCCCAGTAGTCGAAGTGTAAAATGTGTTATGTACGTGAATTCATAAATATTAAGGTGACACTAAAAGTCTTTAAGAAGTTGGTGACACGCAGAATTAAAGAGAAAGAAAGTGTAAATTTCTCTTTGTGTGTGGGCTTGGGCTGTGAACGGTTATTTAATTTCTCTTCACAGCTTCGGTTTTAATCGGAAATCGTCTATGAAGGTACCTAACATTGAATTGGAAAAGTGCTTAAATCTTCTTTCTCATAGCAGAAGGTAGCCTTTGATCTGACGGTTTGATAGGGGGGAAATGAGACAAGTCTTTTTTGGAAATCGATTTTAGGGAAAAGATTGAACACTTTAGGCAATAATTTTTCACTTTCAACTTGTCTCAGTCATTCCTTTGCCTGCTTGGTATATGTTGAAACATTCTCTTCTCTATACTATATAGATATCCAAACTACTTTGGGAAACTAGGTATACTACGGTAGTATTACTACCTATAAACAATTAAGAGGGTTTGCGGTGCTTTGCTTGTGAATGAAGTACTTCTATAACTTTTGTACATGCATTAAAATTAATTGTTTTAAGAGGCCGCGATAAAATCTGCAAAATGTAAACGCAAAACGCATCTTTAAGGTTGGTTTACTGGTGACACTATCGTTAATTCTTTATTTCGTTTTTAACCTGGAAATTGAATAACATTACATCACTTTTGATAATACCAAAACACATTTTTATTGTTCACACGATCTTTCCTAAAAATGATTAACAAAACACGCATTTTTACTTCTCACTTCTTTGACCTGTCGCCGTTCTTACTCTAGACGTCTATATCTTAGTACTATTCTTTTACATAACGTAATGATAAGCGCCATGTGACGATAACATTCATTTCATACGGGAAGCAAGTGCCAGAAAAAGAGTCTCCAGAAAATAGAGCACCAATTTGAGCGATTATTTTGTGATTTAGGATGAGACAGTGCTGTAGTTTAACTGTTTCCCCTTATCCTGTCACAAATAAAAATTCTATAAATGCCTTTGATCATGATGGCACATGGTTTGAAAGTTCTTTGCTTCTTCATCTTAATTAATTTCTATGATTTAAATTCATTGTATAGCTTTGCTAATTTAACCTAAATTTGGCAAGTTATTTACATACCACCGTGTATTACATTTTTCACTGTAAATGTGACAGGTACATTTAATTCTCCCAGATAGATCAACTAACCCAAATCATGAAATTATTCAATGTGTACATTAATTATAAGCAATACAACATAAATAATTTTGTAGTACCATCATAGTATAAACTAATTAAAATTCTCAAAACCTTTTATCAATTTTTATTGCTGTTCCCTGACAGTGATGTATGTTAAAGGATTCATTTCATTAATCGTACTACAATGAGCTTATTAATTAGAACTTGCATTAAATTGTAACAGTTCGGGATTTTTACTTTCTCTGTTACAATCTTTCAAGGATGAGCTTCGCCAGGTTATTAATCTCAGAATATAGTAGACTTTTTAGAAACTGACGTTATTTTCATGGGTCGTAATTTAATGGGCTCACATTATAAAAAGTGTTTTGTAGCACTTTATATGAATGGACTACTGGATATTATTTATTGTCCTTGAGTGAACTGTTTCGTTTGTTCTTTTAATTGAATTTATCTATCCATTGTGTTACAGTAGAGATTGTATTTGTTTTCTCGTTACGTTTAAAAATTCTCTCTGTGTGCTAAAGACTTCAATTTTATCTGTATTTAATTATCTATCCATATATAGAGACTATTAACTAATAAAATTATTTGAACCAATATCGACTTATCGATGAACAGGATTTATATACACATTAGAAAGTCTGTTTACTAATTACGTTGCCCATTATCAATTTTAAATACACAGATAGATAGATATCATTCACCTGAGTGAGCATTTTAGGTTGTCAAGTTGGAGCCTTTGGGGTGCAGCTGAACTCTGCGACAAGTTTAAGGTTTACTGTTATAAAAGTAAAGTAAGGGAAAAAATTATATTTACAAGAAAATCCGTTTTATAACAAAAATGTTTAACGTTAAGGTAATTTAATTACGAAGTGGAGGTCCTCGTCTGAATTGATGGTGCACTTCTTCCTGCCACAGGAGGCTTTCCATGCACTTTACGTTTGAGTCTTGGAGTTGTAGTTGTTCTTCCAAAAGAAGCCTTTTGGCTGTGTCCATAAATAACCAGCACCACTCATTGTGCAGTAGGCATTGTAATACTTTCCTGGGCTGCTGCAATAGGACCAAAGCGGACAACGGCACCTACATTTAAAATTGACCACGCATATTAAATTATCATTTAAGTGCTTTTCAAGTAGATTCGTTATGTAACTCCGTAAAGAAGTAATTATGAAACCTGAATTTTGTGGAGAACTCCTCCTTGCACATTTCACTGAACCAACATGTTCGCTAGAAAGTGAAAAATTATCACAAATCTGAAAGTGGAAGTTACGATGCAAACCTCCAAAAAGTATTAATCTTCTTACCTCCGTCAGGTACTCATTTATTGAGTCATCATATCGTTCTCTGCTGATCCGTTGTGGTTTCCCAATTTTGGTTTTAATGTTTTTCGGTGCCGAATTTGCGACAGGGTTCGGAACCCCCCAAACCATTACGATTAACACAGAAATGAATGCCAAAATCCATACTAGTTTTAACAAGAGCGCCATGATGATCTGAAAAGGGGTCGATGGAAATATCTGAACGTTAGAAATCCGATAATTCGAAAGCTATACTGATATAGTATCGATTTGTTATTCATTTCTTACCAAATCAAGGATTTCATGAAATCCTCCGCTTTCTCCAAGTCGGATGATAATATAACAGTTTAGATGGTAAACTTTTTTGAACTTAGCTGGGAAAGTAAAATTTGGGAGGAAAAGGGAGAGAAAAGAATTTTTAAACCAGCAGCGACGGATTTAAAACTTTCTCTGCCAAGAATTGTGATGCTGATGCGAACGCTCCAACATTTCCTTTCCAACTTTTTCCAAGGTGTGTTCTGTTTTCTCTTTCGTGTTCTCAATTCCTCAGTTCAATAGATTTAGAAATTGGGTCTTCCATCCAAAAGGAAACATTCTGTTGTGAGCTTCCGATGACATCATTTTATGACTATTGTGACAATGTGTGCAAACTGTTCTGCCAGTACCACTATAATCCTTAAACTAATATAAAAGATACTCGATTAGCATTTCTATGCTCTTTCTAGAGTACTACTACGAACAAGACTCACGAGATATAATTTTGTATACAAAAATGTACATTTTTATTTTTTGGACGATACAATACAAGAAATGCTACGTTTTCCAGTTTTGACGCTCTGTTGGCTCTGGCTCCGAGAAGTGATGTTGGCTGAGGTGAAAGCAATGTTCGCCTTATCTCTGGAGAAAGCAGAGTGGTAGGTATCATGTGAACTGGATTCTGGAGAAATGATGCTGCCTCTTGCTGTTATTTTAGAGTGGACTCTGTTCTAAAAATACTCTTCGTTCGTTTCATGTCATGTTCCTTTCCGTGTTTCATTGGCTGGAAGATGGCTACCTTCCTCTCTTTTCTAATCCATCTCCAGTTTCCGCCAAACCAAGGTTGCTGTTCTTGCGCATTTCCATTTCTCCTTCTCTTCAACAAAAATTCTTTAAATGATACATTTCCTATCTTTGCCAGCCAAGCAAGCGACATTCTTGGAAAGAATTTGTAATAACAAAAAAAAGTTATTATGCTTATAACGATACTTTTCACAGAAGAGCCACACGCAATGGTCATAAACACTCAAGTTGTAAACGAAGAATAATTGGACCGTTACCGTTACGTCTTTGATGCTTCACAAGCCAATTTTATTGCAATTTCATGAATTCCCCGTATACATTTTACTCTTGAATGATAGAAAACAAAGTTAAATGAAATTCAGCTTAAAGGTGGTATACATACATATGTACATGAATACAAATTATTTAAGAGCCATAATTCACATTGGCTATTCTATAATTGAGATTTGATTTAATTGCAATTTGTGAGACATGACGCACACCAAAATATATGACTAGACTAGATGCCACAATTGCCACATGCCACTTTATGCAAGGTTGCAAAACAAATTTAATCGCAACGCAAATCAACAACAATGATGAAAGTTTTATAAAACATTGATAACTTGGAGCAATTGAGCTCGACTCGACTTTGTACATCTTGAGAAAAAAGGAGGAAAAAGCTCACGTTCGGCTTCGGCTACTCTGTCTAAAATGAGCTAGCAGCTAGCTGAGCTGATCTGCCAAAAAGTAAACATTCGATTTCGGTCGGTCGTGAAAGATAAGTTTGCTCTCAAATCATTTGTGTGCAAAAAAAGCTTTTGAAATTATTTTAAAAACGTGTCGACTATCTGAGTTAAAGGGATATTTTATTCGGCAACCCTTGCGTTTTGGGTCAAATGCTAATTTGATTTAATTCTTTGTTCAAACAAAGTGAACAATGCCAGAAATCAAATTAACTCCGTTAGGTAAAGCTACTTACTTTAAGAACAAAATTACACCTGTTTAGAGGAATTTTAATTAATATTTCTTAATTTGTGCACGTTTTAAATAACACGATTAATGATTTACTTTAATAAAATCCAGGGGCCGGTCAAGTATGTTGGCAGAAGTTGTCTTTTGCTCTCGATTGGAGGGAAGAATGTCATGTTGGATTGTGGGATGCACATGGGATTCAATGACGAAGTAGGTTATAATTTTAATAGCAAAAGCTGGAAGTAGAAGGAAATCAAATAATTGGATGTAGAAATTTATATTAATTAACATATTCTGGTAAAAACGTCTATTTGTAGAGAAAATTCCCCGATTTCTCATTCATCACGAACCACATGAGTTTGGATGAATACTTGGATTGTGTTATCCTTTCCCACTTCCATCTCGACCATTGCGGTGCGCTTCCTTTCATGACGGAAATGATTGGCTACAAAGGTCCTATCTACATGACGCATCCAACAAAAGCAATTTGCTCCTATACTTCTGGTAACTTAATTTACAGTGGATGGATTTTGATAATTTCAATTTGTTAGTATCGTTTGTGATATAATGATGACAGGTGTTAATTTCGAAATTAACTGACTCTTTGCAGGAAGACATGAGAAAGGTGATGGTTGAGAGGAAAGGAGAAACGAATTTTTTCACTTCTCAAATGGTTAAAGACTGCATGAAAAAAGTAGTACCTGTTAATTTGCATCAAACATTGATGTGTTGATGACGAACTGGAAATCAAAGCGTATTATGCAGGTCATGTATTGGGAGCTGCGATGTTTCGAATAAGGGTTGGTCAGGAATCAGTTGTTTATACGGTAAGTCAAAGAGATATCATGATAATGCATTTATATAGAATTTATTTTGTATTTTACCACTTTACATGTTTGCTATTAACTGAACCTTCCAGGGAGACTATAATATGACCCCAGATCGACATTTGGGTGCAGCCTGGATTGACCGTTGCAGACCTGATCTGCTTATCACGGAGTTCTACCTACGCAACTACAATTCGTGACTCGAAGAGGTGCCGTGAAAGAGACTTTTTGAAGAAGGTTCACGATTGTGTGGACAGGGGCGGAAAAGTTCTTATTCCCGTGTTTGCCCTAGGAAGAGCACAAGAATTATGTATCTTGCTGGAAACTTATTGGGAGCGAATGAATTTAAAGGTTTGGCCATGATGAGTTTGATAATGGAAATTTTTTGTCACGATGAAAGTAACGCTGAAATGTTAATGTATTTATTAGGTGCCCATTTATTTTGCGGCGGGTCTAACGGAACGAGCTACAAACTATTACAAAATGTTCATCACATGGACAAATCAGAAAATTAAGAAAACATTTGTTCAGCGAAACATGTTTGATTTCAATCATATCAAACCCTTCGATAAGCAATACATTGATAATCCAGGCGCCATGGTCGTTTTCGCCACTCCTGGAATGTTACATGCCGGATTGTCTTTACAGATATTTAAACGATGGGCCCCCAATGAAAACAACATGGTATTTAGAATGTCCAGTTCAAAAATCATGAAAGAATGATTGAAATATGATTATGATATGGTGATTTTATATATTCAGGTCATTATGCCAGGATATTGTGTATCCGGAACCGTCGGTCAAAAGATTCTAAGCGGTCACAAAAAGGTGGAGTTAGAAACGGGTCAGTTTGTCGAAGTCAAGATGTCCGTCCAGTATATGTCATTTTCGGCTCATGCTGATGCCAAAGGCATCATGCAACTCATTCATTATTGTCAACCGAAGAATGTTCTTCTGGTTCATGGAGAAGGAGCTAAAATGGAATTTCTCAAACAGAAGATTAACCAAGTGAGTTTGAACTTCTTCCAAATCAAATAGTTTATTCGACGATCGATTTTAATGATTCTTTAATAATTTTCGTAGGAATTCAAGATAGAATGTTATATGCCAGCAAACGGAGAAACCTCGACGATCACTACCAAACCAGATATTCCCGTAGAAGTTTCATTGCCACTGGTTAAGAAAGAGGAGGCGGAGTATGACCTGCAACCTCCTGACCCAAAACGTCAGAGATTGCTTCATGGCGTCATGATAATGAAAGATAATGTAAGCGAGTGGCATGAACAACAAGTTAAAATGTCGTTTGTTACAATTGATAAAGGCACTAAAAGACACTAATTGAATTTTATTAGAAACTGAAAATTGTTGACGTTGAAAGTGCTGCAAAGGAACTTAATCTCCCTCGGCATACAATGCGATTCACCGAAAAGATGATGATTCGAGAGCCGGGGCCAGTGTCTCGGATCACAGAAAAAGTTGCTGCATTATTAAAATCGCGTTTAGCAGGTGGAGCGGTGGATGCCGTTTCAGAAAATGAAATCTCCGTCGAGTCAGATCGTGTCGCTATAAAGGTTGAGCAAGCTACAAAAAGCGAGTCAAGCAAAGAAGTGTCAGTTACTTGGAGTATTGATGTAGGTGGAAAATATTTTATCAAGGAGATATTTGCCTTTTAACGAAAAATTAAATTCATTGTGTATTACATAAGTGAATTTTTTTTTATTTCAGGATGACGAACTCGGTTCGTATGTACTTGCTGTGATGGGAAACTTTTCTAATGCCAAACCATCCAAGTGATTGATTAAGCATCAAGTCACCGTCACCAATCTCATGTTAAACCTTTTATAATCGTCATTAGGCGAAAAGTTTAATATAATAATTATTTACCACTATACTGCTTTTGTGTCTATATACATTACGATGCATAAACTGTGTATTCCAGAAACATGTTTTTATTTTTATGAAATACCATTACCATTCCTGCCGCTAGTGCCGCTTATCTAAGCATTAGGTTTGAGTAAAAACAATTGAATTCTAATACGACATGCCAAATAATGAGGAAAGTTCGTGTTCACTCACTGACTCATTCGTCTCAAAAGTTACTTTATCAGCTCTTGAAGTCTTGAGTCGTATTTTCGGTTCAAGTTCAGAGATTCAGGTCAGGTCATGAACTTCAGGACATGCATGTGCAGCTTGTTTTCTTCAAATCAAAGCTTCATCATCATCACATCACATCATCTTATCTTGCAAAAAATGCAATGTACTTACACTATACACCTTTCATTCACCTCCACGCAACAAAACAACGAGCCGAGCCTGAGCATAGCACACATGTTTTTTGGACTTGGAGTTGTGAAGTCAGCTGTGTAATCCCGAGCGAACTACTACGATTTAGTAAAGTTGGAAGAATTTGGAATCTTGGAATTATGTCTAAAACGGAATAACGTGTATGATTGAAACTAAGCTAACGAATTAAATTAATTTGATGTTAATTTAAAAAATAATAATAATGGCTTTAGCGGTAAGGGTGGGGCGCTGCGGTTTCTTAACCTGTAAACATTTTCCAGTGACATGTGCCTCGCTCCAGAAGAACTTGAGTGTGTCTTGTGGTGACATTTCGGGTGGCAGTGGCAGTGACAGTGCTGAGAAGCGTTACCGTAAAACTCGCAGTAAGTATTTGAAAGTGAACCTGAAACGATTGCCGTTAGTGTTTGTACCACAAGCGAATTTCCATCAGCAAAGTATCATCCAGTTTCATATTCAAACCACTCGTGGTATTCTCTTGGAAGCACTTCAGAAATCTCGAGTGGCTACTGATAACATCAGAGATCTGAACCTCAGGATACCTGATGAGTTCAAACGTTTGAGGCAAGGGTCGTTAAAATGGTTGTTTGAAGCGTGGCCGTCACCGAAAAAGTCGTTTAGTGCTCTGACTCAAATACAAAACTTTTTGAATGCGGAAGCCCTCAAAATGGGGACATCTCCTCTAAAGTTTTCCCGTCAACGCCTAAAGAAAGATAATAGCGATGTAAACGAGGAGCAGTTGCATTTGATTTTAGATTACATTTACAGTAAAAATATTGCTGTGAGGCGTCTGCTGAAATTACCCTGGCTGTTGAGCGCGGATCCTGGTAAATTACTTTTAATTAAGTACTCATTTATTTGTGGATTGTATAAAATTATATTATAATAAATAATGATATAATAGGTTTTAACTCGCCTGTTACTTAATTCTTTCCAGTTGTACTCGAGGAGGCAGTAAAACGTGTGCAAGGATATTTGAAGTTGAAAGAATTTCATGTTGCAGTAAGCTTTGTAAATGTCAAAGACGTGAAACTGAAGGAGGCCGCAAGTCTTTGGCGGAAAGAAGCGGAAACGTTTTGGAAACAACATGAATGTGATGGAGGTAAAGGTCCTTTGTTTGAAAATAGACTGGACTTCATGGCAGACCGCCTGAAGGTTAGTTGAAGCCTTCAACTTGAAGGATATAATTTTATTATGGATCAATTCTGCATAAAAGATATTGATGAATTCAATGTTAACTTCTTATCACAGTGCAGGAAGGAAGACGCTGCTGACATGATGGCCAAAGTTAATAACCTGATGACGATGCGTCTCGAGCATGTAGAAACAATTATGGATTGTTTGTTAGGTAATTATTGGGTCAATTGAAATTGTGAAATGAATAAGATGTTTGAATGTGACCCAGACTATTTAATATTTTAGAAGGGGGAATAAATCCGGAAGCAATTGTAAGTGATCCATGGGTATTCATACACAATGTGAATACAATGAAAATGCGTTTACAAGAGATCAACGCGAAGGGCATCAAAGAGTTTAAACCTTGGATTCTTCGTTCACCACAAAGAGGTTTTGAGAGGTCAGTGGTGGTTAACTGTCCCTGTTCGTATAAAAGGAGATTATTTTTAATATATCAAAATTAATTTGAATTTCTTTTGTCACAGATTTATTGCTGCTGAGCTAAAGGAAATGGAACTGCTGGGTGACCACAAAGATATTCAGAGCTTTCTACAGGAAAAGCTTCAATGTGACAAGAAAGCAGCTTCGCGAATTCTGATCAGAGTGCCATACGTTAAAACCGCGACCGCTTCTAAGTTAAATGAAATGATAGAGTTCCTCTACTCGAAAGGATTCACATCAGAGCATATACTAGAAACGCCTAGAATTTTGGGGCACAGCGGTATGAAAAATGAAGGATTTTATGTAGTTTATGTGATCTTATTATTATAATTACAAATTATATGGGTTCATAAATGATTTTCTTTCGACTTTTGTTCAGTGGATACTATCTCTGAGCGCTTGAAACAAATTGGAGAACATGAGAAAGTGGAAAATCTACATTTACTCTGCAAAACGTCCAGAGAATACCAAACGTTTCTCCGCAAGTTGCAGGAAGAAAATTTCATCGAGCCGATTTCTATTTCTGGAGGATCAAAAAAAGCGTCTAACTAGGCTAAACTAATATTTAATTTAAGACAAAGAATGCGCATTATTTAATTTTAAATTATACCATTTAAAAACAAAAATCATGTACGAAAAATTATGCCATGCCATAATTGATAATAGTGCATATTCAATCAAAAAACCGTGTGTGTGTTTGATTGAGTTCCTGAATCAGGAATCCTGATACAATTTTAAGCGAAAATCATTAAAATATTAAAATTAATATAGAATTTATCATTATGATTGCATAAAATTCCATGTTGATGTTGCAATGTGCTATACCTTCAGTAGAGGCACCTTCCGCACCGGTTCTTTTGGTTTGGTCGATGTCCTCTTTGTCTCCTCCCCTTGCTTTTTTTGCATATTGCATTGCGTAGTGCGTTGACTATTTCAACAAATGCATTCCTCAAAAATGCTTTTCTTCCTTCCGTACGCGGCGGCCGCCGCCCCGCCGTAGCCCAGCAGAAGAAAGAAAGAAACAGTAAAACCAAAACCTTACTAGAACAACGGCTAGGCTCAGCAACAACGCAACGCAAGGCAGCCCGCTTCAACTCTGTTCTGTTCCTCTGTTCTTGCTCCTCCTCAGGTCGTGCTTATCCTTGCAATGTTGTACCAGTGCTGTCTCACGAAAGCACAGGCTAGATAAGGCTGGCAAAAAAGCGGTCTTGCATGCATTGTGTTCAAAATCCATTGAGAGGGTTTCCAAAATCCAAAAGCTCGAACTCAAGGGATGAGATGAAGAAAGATGAAAGAGGAAGACGAGAAAAGACATTTCTTCTCGTTCTCTCGGCCACTTGCATTCGGCGGACTCGCGGACTAAGACGGATGTTGTTCGTGAAGACTGAAAATTAGTTCAGGTTCAGGACAGAAAAAGTTAGTTTTTTCACAATTTATCTCATATTTATTTTGGTGCACTGATTGAGTTTGCTTAAACAGTTGTAGAAGTGTTTTTTAATAAATATTCAATCTAATTATTTCACAGTTGCTGGCTGACAGTTTGTCTTTGGAATTTGGAATCGTATCGTTCTTGCTTGTGTGCGGTAAGTGAAATCTTTGAATAAATAATTGTTATTGTTTGTTTGTATTAAATTACAACATATTTACTATTATTAGCGGGTTCATTCGTGGAAATAGGAACATTCTTATTGAGTGCATTGAGCGATTGAGCAGTTAGTAAAATTAATTAATGAAGGGAAGGGAGGTACACTACATAATTTTGCGGAAAAGGACAGTAAGGTGGCAGTAAAAGTCAGGTGGAAACTGTTGGTTTCTGGCAGTTGTATTCATATTTATATAATATAAATTATATTGCCAATTTCATAACTTCATTCATGCGCTTCGTATTTACTTACTGTGTGCCAAACATAATTGCATAGGAGAGCAATCAAATATTCACAGATGCATTTCAATCAGTTGTCAACTTGTCAGTTCATGATTATTAACAAATGAAGTAAAAGTATAGGTTAGATTTGCTATATAAATATACAATTTTCAATTTTCCCTCGAAAGAAACCGTATTTAATAAAGGCCAACGAATGGCGAAAGTCATCACGTCATGTCATTATCAATAGTATCAATCAATCATGAGCGTCACAGTAATTTTTGATCGATTTACATGTCAATGGGGGATGTCAGGGGTGGGGTTTAAAAAACTACAAGTATGTATGTATGTATGTTCAATAAACCTTGAAGTTTTAATAAGTAGCGGCAATGGTTGTAGAATTAACCGAATTGTAAGAGGCAAAGGGATTGAAATGGAAATGATTAAAATTCGTAGGCAATTTTGACTTGAGAGAAACTCGAAGGAAAGTGTGAGGGTCTGCAAAATGGCATTGACAGAAACTGAAACCACAAATTCAAATGGTGCTCCTGGAGGAGAGGAACAACCTTCATCATCCACAACTTCAGCCGAAGGGTCATCCTCAAAAAGCGCTGAGGCTGTTCCGGCTCCTCCGAAGGAAGAATCTTTGAGGATGGGGGTTAACTTCCTCCTCCAAGGAAAGCGACATCTCGCTATGAAAAATTATCACTCAGCCATGGAGTCTTTAGGAGAAGCTTGTCGCCTTCTAACAGAGGCTGACAGCTTGAACTCAAATACACGCGGATTCGACACTTCGGAGGCGCATTTCTTCTACGGAAAAGCTTTGCTGGAACAGTCAAGGATTGAATTAGGAGTTTTTGAAGGTCCAGAGCTTGGCCAACAGGATGCTTCCGAGGAGGACTCGGACGAAGAAGAAAATGACAAGAGCGATGACGATGACGACGAAGATGATGAAACGGAGGCGGAGGCGGAGGCAGAGGTATCCAAGGAAGTGTTAAAATCGGACGATGAAGCTGAATCATCCGAAGCAGCCGCTAATGGAACTTCCGACGAAAAAAGTGAAGCTACAAAACCATCTGTATCAGAGGAGTCTGCCGTTACCAGCACTGACGAAGCAGGTAAAACCACCAATGGTCAAGACCAGGACGTCGACTTGAATGCTCCCAGTCCCGTTGTCACATCTGGCCAAGTTGTGGACAATGAAGTTCCTTCTACAAGCTCAGGCCTTACAGCAGATGCCCTTGCTGAGAAACAGGCGGAAGAAGAACTCAGCAGCCTCGAATTGGCCTGGGAGGTCCTGGAAGTTGCAAAACT
The DNA here is from genome assembly GCA_021029165.1 of Cyphoderus albinus. Taxonomy (NCBI): domain Eukaryota; kingdom Metazoa; phylum Arthropoda; class Collembola; order Entomobryomorpha; family Paronellidae; genus Cyphoderus; species Cyphoderus albinus. Next base: position 25,435 of record VYYJ01000727.1, on the reverse strand, counting down.
TGGCTATCGCAGCTTACTGAATGAAAATGTGGAAAAGCGCAAGTCCGCGGAGATTAAGACTGAAGACGAACAAGAATTGGCCGAAAAAGACAAACTTTTGAAAAAGCGCCTGGCAGACATTCATTGCTCTTTGGGAGAAGTGGCAACGGAATCGGAGAACTACAATCAGGCTATTGATGAATTCAAAACTGGTCTTGACATTTTAAACGAAATCGAAGGGTCAGACAACAGAGAAATAGCGCAGTATTATTTCCAAATGGGATTGGCTTATTCGTTTGACAAGAAGTTCCCAGACGCAATTGCTAGTTTCAAGAAGAGCGTTGAAATCATTGAGAATCGGATAGGCATTTTGAAAAACAAAATCGAAACTAAGCAAACCAAAAAAGACCTTGGTATTGAGGATGATGGAAAAACGGAGGAGGATGAAGTTCAAGAATTAACCGCACTGCTGCCTGAACTGCAAGAAAAAATCAGCGACACCATCGACGCAGAACGGGAAAGCCAGGCTCTAGAGGAAGAGGAGGAAAAGGAGAAAGAGATCATTTTAAGAAACAGTCCCGTGAAGAATCCTAATCCACCAGCCGCCAATGACATTTCTCATTTAGTAAAGAAAAAGAAAAAAGCCGAAGACGACCCAGCTAGCGAACAACCCCCCTCGAAAAAACTGCGGACTGAAGGCGCGACTCCATCCGAATCAACCGATAAATCCGATTCCGTAGCAGAGGCTTCTACGAATGGCTCTAACACTGCCCCGGCTGCTAATGGCCATCCTATTGCAATCGATGCTTAACAACAGGAATTTAATCCGGTAAATGAAGAAACGGTCAACAACTAGTTAATTCTCAACCAATTTTATCTTTTTGAAAAACACTTGTTAACTCATGTTGTTTCCTCTCCTCGTTTATTACAGACTGCGATTCAGAAACACGTCTCACCTCACCACCCCGAGTGATAATTGAAATGTCAGAGAGAATGGTTTCAACGTTGGCGCTGAATTCTTGTCTAAATAATTGCGTTAAGAACGCATTTTTGTAATGTATCTCAGTTAATATTTCACTTTAGTTTTACATAATTTCATTCCGAACGAATTAGGACTTAAGCAAGTGTGTTGTAACTCAGCAGTAATTTTTATTTAATTTTCTCATGAAAGGAAGAAATTTTGCATACTCAGACATACCTTTGTTTTATTATTTGAAAAATTGTACGATAAATAAAAAGACGTTAAGAATAGATGGGAAGTAAAGTAAAATGTAATGGTATTATGGGTCAGAGGTCAGACGAATGCGCAAGTTTTACTACTGCTACAAAAGAGTTCTAGTTTGCTTTTGATAAATGTAACTAAGCCAGGAGGGATTGTCTCATAATGGTTAGGACAAAATCCGCATTGAGTAATTATTACTGTACAGTAGAATTACTATATTTATTCTTTTTATTTATGAATCAACATCAACTGTAAACAAACATCGGCATTTAAACAATTTAAAAAATAAGTACGTAAATGGTCTGGTTAGCAGTGAAGGATTTGATAAGGAACTGTAGGAATTAAATGTGGATGAAAAAGGTGGTGTTCTTATATTTAAGCGAATTTTATACAAGTAATATTTTATATGTTACGTTACAACACGGTTGGAATGAATAACTTTGAATAATAAATCCCACGTTTGGTATTTTAAATAATTGCTCGTTTAATTCAAATTGATTTATTGATGACGTTCAGAGATTCTCTGTGCATATGTACAAATAACATAAAATCACTTCAGTAATTCTTTTCCTCGCAAGTTGCGAGTCGTAGTAACTACTACTGTTACTCATTTCCTATAAATTAATTTGTGCATTCAGACTGGCAATGGATCCTCCCACCAACCACGTTAATCCATCTGATGACAAGTTTTACACCGAAGGCGCAGAATATTGGTCGAAGGTAGAGCCAACAGTTAATGGTATGCTCGGAGGTCTTGGCTACCTGAACAATAATGATATTAANCCATCTGATGACAAGTTTTACACCGAAGGCGCAGAATATTGGTCGAAGGTAGAGCCAACAGTTAATGGTATGCTCGGAGGTCTTGGCTACCTGAACAATAATGATATTAAGGACTCTGAACGATTTCTACGAGGACTCCTTAAGGTAGGGTTTAACAGCATCTGCAGTTATAATATTTAAAATCTGATTTGAATTTTAAATGCCAAAAACTCTGACCTTACCTGCTTACCGTTACTCCACAGGATCGGAAAAGTTTTGAACATTCTTACGCTTTAGACTGTGGAGCTGGAATTGGTCGGATCACCAAAAATTTACTTTCCAGATTTTTTGACAAAGTCGACTTGGTGGATCAAGATCCAAAATTTGTGGAGGAAGCCAAGAAATTCCTTTCTGGCAATGGAAAGGTCGGAGAGTTCTTCTGTTCTGGATTACAAGAATTCGTGCCGGAAGAGAATAGATATGATGTGATTTGGATGCAGTGGGTTCTTTCACATTTGACTGATGCAGACATGCTAAAACTTTTGGAGAGATGCACGTAAGGTCTAATAATTTTATAAATATGTATAGTATTTAAAGTAACATGCTTTGTGCATATATACGGATTCATGTGTAGTTAATTTTTTTTCATGATATGGACTTAGTGCAGCCTTAAAACCCGGAGGCATCATAGTGATAAAAGAAAACACCACCAGGGGAGAAAATGAAGAGATCGACGAATCAGATTCATCAATTACCAGGCCGTTCAAAGGATTCATGAAAGTTTTCGCGGATGCCGGCATCAAAGTACTGAAATATGTTAAACAGAAAAACTTTCCTAACGAACTCTTCCCTGTCTGGATATTTGCTCTTGATCCTAGTATAAAATTGCCGGTTAAGCAACCCAAATGAACTGAATTAAAATAAAGATAATAATTTGCTGTTCCATGAACCTTCAAGTATTTTGATTAATTCTCCTAGTTTGTCTTTTACCTTACCCCTGGCCACTACAACGGGTGACATAAGCGGTACAAAACATTTAAAGTACCTTAAGTTCATAGTTTATTACAACAAAACTTAATGAAATGCGACGAAGGTAGTGGTAAATAGCAAGGTAAAGAATGACCCCCGCGTTACTGCTTCAGGTCAGAGATCAGGAACTGTAAGTTTCGTCCATGCGCTAGCATTTTGTATTAATACCCGGATGCTGCAAGAGGTCCATGGAATTTATGGAACCGGACCCGGACGGAAAATAACAAAGTTACAAAAATTATGCAACTACATCAATATTTACATTTACACCTCACGTTTAAAAAGTAAAAACTAAATGAAGCAATAAAAATAATGTGACAAAGAAAATATGTATTACATGAAAGTTACGGTTACACCCGACCTTTATTTCGAAAAAATTGACAAAAGGTTTTAAAAGTTAGGCTTTAACAGCATAGACTCGCTGAGGGAACGACCTTAGCTTTCTAAGTTGTTTAGGAGTTTTAAGGTTCTTCTCATGCTTCGTCAGTTCACGACGCTTGGCGCGGGTCTTCTTGGGTCTGAGGTCGAGTGGCTTCAGCTTCTTGTTCTGGAAGTGAAACAAAAAATCAACTTTATGAATAACAACTCTAAAGTGAGGAATGATTCGCTTAATTAATTTGAATTAAAGGTGGGAAGAAAATGTTTATCTTCTAATTACCTTATACAACTTCCTCAAGTTCTCCTTTTGCTTCTGGTGCATAACAATATACACACGAGCAATGGCCTTTCTGACCACACGGCTGAAATAAACCAAACAAAATGACAACACAATTATAATGACAGATCACTTCAGAACAATGAAACCTCCTTTTGAATCGGAGGTGGAGGTGAAGAATAAGCCTGAAGTTGAATAAATTGTAGCTTACATTTTTGAGAGCTTGGAAGCAGCTCCTCCAGTGACCTTCGCCACGCGGAGTCCTTGAAGCTCACTTTTCAGCTCTTCGAGCTGCTTCGTGAGCTCCTCCTTCTTCTTCGTCCTCAACTCCGAACACTTGACTTTACCCTGGAAAAACAAAGAGAACAAAATTAATTAAAACACTGTAAATAATTTGAGACTAACCAAATTCACTCGAATCAAAATCCCTATCATAAAATCAATCAAAATCAAAAGCAATCAATGCCTTCTCCTTCTCTTGTCTATCTTTCGGGTACTGCGTAGTCACATTGAATTGAAATTAAAAGTACGCTACCCAACCCATCACTAATCTACTAAATAATTAAACTATGATCACTAATTCACTAATTTAAGAAGAACTTACCATAATTAAATTGGAACAAGCCTGTTTTCAGTAATTTTTACTACTTGTCCTCAAGTAGTGCAACACTCTTGTGGATGAAAAAGTGCCGAGAAATGAAACCTTTTCCCTATGCTTATCAAATGCCAGCAATGAAACTGAATCGCACACACAGAGGCAATGCATCCATGCTCACTCAAAACTGAATTCTAGAGGAGAAGCCGCATTTTTCTCTTCCAGTTTTCTGCTCTGTGCGAAGAGGGCGCTTTCGAGATTTTCCACTTTCCTTTGCCGGTGAGTCCGGGGCATTGTGAGATCCAACATCAACATGTTATCATTTATTCGCTGCTGCTTCTGGGTGGTCTTCAGTCTGAATCAGCAGTTTGTCATCCTGCAAAAGCATCAACATCAACAAAAACGACAGGACACGAAGAATGAATCAGAATCAATCGGATGAAGAGAGAAGTTTTGAGAGAGGAGTGCACTCAGTTTAATTACTCAGTCAGTGACACGTCAATTAAATTAAAAAGTAAGTAAATGTGGTTTTTTATGTGTTTATGATTGATTATGATTCCATGTTTAGTTTGATGGGAGAGTGAATGAAACAAGATTTCAATGCACCTCTCCTCTTGTTTATTGTCAAGTTTTGTAAGATAGAGTAGTAAAAAGGGAGTGGAACCGAACCGGAAGTTGGTTTGGAAAGTTCCAAAGTGTCACGCTTTCCTTTAAAGTGCACTACGATGTGATGCGATATTATCTAGGAATCATAGTTAAATTTATTTTAACGGTTTCCATTTAAATGTTATCGATTTTTTTCTAGGGTACGTATTTTTGTCGGCGGAAACAAAATGGCGAAGAATACAAGAAGTGCGGCATTCAGAAAAATCGACGTCGATGAATTTAATGAGGATAACTACAAAGACGAGGAACCCACTGAGCTTCAGTCCCCAATCACTGGTCCAGATGAGAAAGAGGTGATCCAGTTATTGAACCAAGGAAAGGCAGTGGAGGCATTAAAGAATTGTTTGCGAAATGCCCCTTTGGGGTCAAAGTCACAGCAAGTAAAGGTGATCATTTATAATTATGCGTATTGTTTTCTTTTTAATAAGACGAGTTTGCAATTGCAAGAGTATTTAAGACTGGCTCTGGTAAACTAAATAGATCTTTGAAACGTATTTTTAGGACAATGCCATGGCCGTGACGTTGAGAGTTTTACTCTCCATCAAATCCTCCCAAATTGATGAGGTCGTTCAATCCTTGGACCATGATCAAGTCGACGTACTGATGAAATACATTTACAAAGGTTTTGAAGTGCCAACCGAAGGTTCCAGTGCTCATTTACTTTGTTGGCATGAAAAAACATTCGCAGTCGGAGGAGTAGGATCCATAGTTCGAGTTCTGACGGATAAGAAAAGGGTATAATAATAATAGGTGACCTATTATAGGTCATTATGACTTCATAGGTTAAGAAGTAATTAATGAATGGGAAAGGAGGAAAATAATGTCACTGTCATTGTAATGTTGTCCAGTATTGTTGTCGCCGTTTATGTACAATTAATTATTGATTGATTACGTTGCTTTCCAAACTTCAGAAATTCATAAATCAATTAATTACATTAATTATTTACTTATTACTAAAGTTTAATTTAAATATTTTTAAAATGCGTGTGATTAGCTTTATGCATTGTGTTTGTAAATAAATAAATATAAAGACAGACACATTTAAAATCTTTCTCGTTTTATTTTATATATAGGTTTATTAAATTAAATACCTTCTTGCGTTATTTTTTTGATCGCTAAATCATGGAGAACCCGTTTAGCTACTCGTATCGTATTGTGGAGGTCGGAAGAAAAGAATTGATGAGCTCTTGCGCGGGCACATGTCCTACAGTGGGACTCCTACCCAAAGTTTTACCCCTTTAACTTTTTAACTACTTGGAATAATGTGTATATTAAATACACTGACTGGTCTCAGAACTAGTATATCATTGTAAAAAGCTTTAAATCAAGATTTCATCACATAAGTTATTGAATCTCCCATCAATCAAAGTTCATTGTGTAGTATGGTGTTGTATAATACAACTTGTATTACACAGAAAGTTTGCGAACTCTTATAGAAGTTTAGTTCTTACAGTTAGTATTGTTTAGAGAAAACGACCTACTTACTTTACTATCATGTAAAGTAAGTAGGTCGTTTAATAAAATGTATAATTCAGCGTTTCTTTACCTACTACTTCGATTTCGATCATACAAACAAATTATTTTACACGTAGACGTAGGAATGCTGAATATTTACTACATTTACATAATTACATCAAAACAATTAACAATCTGATAACTTCATGACGTAGACATCAATGTTTTAATTAATTAATATTAATTAATGATGTACCATAATATGGGAAGCAATTATTCCTTTAAGCAAGCATGAGCCACACAATAAAGACAAGTGCGACCCATATAAACACTTTTGAGAGGAACTCTTGTTCTTCGATTTGTTGTGGCGTCATAAAATTAGCACCCGCAGGACCTGGTCCACCGAAATTAAATGCGGAAGCAAAGAATCCAAATGGGAATGCGCCAATTCCAAAACTCATGTGAAACCCGCCACCATTGCCGTCATTGCCACCCCAGGAAAATCTTCCAGATTCCGGTTGCTCGGTTCTCGTTGGGGGAGGGCGAGGGGGAATTTTTGACCTGAAAAAGTTTTACAAGTTTTATTGTTAATATACCTGTATACATACAATTCCAATTGCTAGTAGTACATACCATGATTAAGTTTTTTTACCTCGGATCAACTCCAGAGCCACCGCGTCCATAAAGAGGAATACATTTATCACGTGAGATTGCAGCCTTACAAACTGGACATGACTGCCGATTGGGTCGAGTTTCGAGCCACTGGTAAAGACAGGGCCAACAAAACAAGTGACCACAATAACTGACTACGGCGTCTTTGGCAGTGTCCAGACAAATATTGCACTCAAACATCTTTTCATCTGAACTCTTGTCCGAATCGTCCTCATCCTCCTCCTTCTTTTGTTTCGCAGTATCCTCCTGAGTTTCTGGCTTTTTCGTGGCTTCCGCCTCGTTTACTGGTGACGCAGAAGCCATGCTTTCGCCCAAGTTGATTATTTTTCAATTTCAGTTTTTAAGTTTAAGTTTTTATTATGAAGACTCTTCCTATTCTTTAATCTCAAGTCGTCGCCAACAGATTTCTCGGCACGCACTGTCACAAATCTGAAATTTGTACATTTAATACTTAAATTACAAAGGCAATCGTTTTGCATCAACAAAAACTGATTTGCAGTAGGCAAGTTGACATATCTAAATTTATTTAAATAGTTTGTTTAATTTTTACCGATTCAGGTTATTCTTCGGAAGGGAATAAACAGTGTGATGATCATAGTTCTTCTCGGGATCTCCAAACCTCCGGATTTCAAAACTGGAACCACTGCAAAAAGCAAGAGGTTTTTTTTTACAAAACGAAAGATTTTGATTCCTCATTCATGTGTCTGACAGTGACAATAATGTCTGATGCATAAAATTCAATAAAATGTAGAATTGTAGTGATTTTATTTTTTACAAGACGTTTTTAATCATGGTGACCACTGATTGAAATATTAACGTTTATTTTGTGAACCTTAATTTTTTTTTGTTGGTTGGTTTGGACCCTGCCTTAAATGTATCTATTTGTTGTGTGATATTCCTGGAACTCCTCCGCACCTCCAGTTTTTCAAAAGTTCACTTTTCAAACACGTTTTGTCACTTTCAGTGATTTATTTACGACACTCTAATTAATTCAACCCCACTGTAACCAGTTCCATTCCATAATTGAACATTTGTTTTGCACAAAAATAAAAGTTATTCTTTTTTGTTACACTATACACTTAATATTTGTTTCACGTTCACAGGCAGGTTATGGTTAAGAGGGTTCTTGTCTTTAACCAAAAAAGATCAAGAGTTTATCAAAGTTAATTATCATGCTATATCGTAGGAATAGTTTACTTGTTCTTTTCTACGATCTCGCTATTTGATTTTTTTTGCATCTCTGCATTTGCACCACATCCTGTGTCTCTTCTGTCCCGTCCTATCTTTAACACAGCACAAGATAATTATATTAATTAGTAGTTAGTTCACTCAATGAAACCACAAAGCGCAGACTACTTTTAGGTAAGTGTTCGGTATTCCATTCCAAGTAACTACTTCCAACGTTCCAAGATCATCAAGATTATATTACGATGTGATATTCGATGAGATCAATCCAATCACATTCACAGTACTACGTGGACTAATGAATAAAATACAGTCCTAGTCCATAGTCATCATTCATCAGTTTAGCTTTAAGTTTACCTTGCTTTTTTACTCGTTCTGTTCTTGTTTGTGTCCGTGTCGATGTTATTGCAAAGCTCAGTAAAACGCTGCTGCGCTGCTGATTTACTATTTACTTGTTTACGCCTTTGTGCTAAAGCTACGTGTGGCTGTAAGCTGTAATGTTGAATGTTATCCTGTGTGGCCACTGCACTGGTCATAATTTCTTGTACATAAGTATGGAAAGTTTTCTTCCTGCTTCTTCGTCGCAAAATTCTGCTACACTCTTCGTTTTGAGTTTGAGTTGAATGAAACAAGAACTGAGACAGGATGAGGATAAGGAGATGAGGCGAGATGAGACTGTGTGTGGATTTGGAGAGTTGAAGTTGTTGCAAAAGATGACGATGAAAATGAGGAAGTGGACCATGAGCACATGTTGAGTGTCCAAGTTGGGTCTGACTGGTCTAGAGTCGTTTGAGGTTTGAGTTTGAGATTGAGATAGTTACGCAGGAACGTTCATTTCCTGTCTTTCTTTAGCAGTGTCTTCTGTCCTTCATCCTTCCGGATCCGGTTGGTCGAAAAAAATTGTCAGCAAAAAAACGCATATATGACATTAGTGCAAGAAGCTATTTTTGTTGTTAATCGGATTATTTCACACTGTCTCAAGTTTTCCTTTGCATCATCAACTAGAGCAGCATCAACGTTAATAAAAATGAGTGGATCTCCAGACAATTGCTCGGCGGATGATGACGACGTCAAGCTGAGGACCATCGTTTTTGTCACTGGAAACAAAAACAAGCTTCGCGAAGTACAGGAGATTCTTGGAGATTCATTCCCATATCAGGTTGTTTGGATTGGTTTTGGAACATATGAGAGGAAAGATGGACAAAATTTGCTTATTGCTTCTTGTCATTTACAGATTGTGACCAGAGACATTGATCTGCCCGAATATCAGGGTGAACCAGACCAAGTTAGTGAGCAGAAATGTCGGTCAGCTTTCGAAATGATTAAAGCTCCTGTGCTCGTTGAAGATACCTGTCTATGTTTCAACGCTCTGGGTGGTCTGCCTGGTCCATATATCAAGTGGTTTCTGAAAAAAATTGGCCCTGACGGACTTCATAAAATGCTTCAGGGATTTGATGACCACTCAGCCGTTGCTCTAGCGTCTTTTGCGTTTTGTGACGGAGATGCGAATGCAGTGAAGTTATTTAAGGTTTGACCTTTAAATATGAAATTAAAAATTAAAACATTCTATGAATGATTCCAAATATGTACGTTTTATTCAAATTGTTATTAAATATCCTTTTCTTTTTAATTATCCTTTTAAAGGGATCAACAAAGGGAAAGATCGTTAGTCCAAGGGGAGCTAATGGTTTCGGATGGGACGTTTGTTTCCAACCTGACGGCTACGAACAAACTTACGCAGAAATGCCGGCAGAGGAAAAGAACAAAATCTCACATCGCAAGAGGGCTGTTGAAGCAATGAAGGAGTATTTTTTATCCAATAAAATCAATTAAAGTAACTAACAGTTGTGTGTAATACATAAAGATCTCTGCCATTTATATTGATTTTAATTATATTTATTGAGACTGGCAAACTGGAATTGGTAAAAATTGTCTACTTAAAGCTATCTATGCGAAATTCGCATTACGAATGTACCTATACAATACTGTTTATAACAAACAAGAAGGTGGCGGTCCAAAGTGATAGCTAAGCTCGTTAACTGTTAAAAAAGAAATTATAATTATTGCATTGATCAATTATTTAGCCTAGTCGTATTCGTAAGGAAGTTAATAAAATTGAAAACTTACAATCGAACGAGTACTTTGTGCTCTCAAAGTCGTTAACCACCTGCCAGCACTTTTTTAACGTATCCTCCAGTGTAAGCATGGCGCCCTGAGGCATTCCACCTGACCATTTACTCCGCAATATTTCACTCATTTTTGAGATCTAAAATGAAACGGTTCGCACGAATTTTATTATTTCGTTTAATAATTACATTGCAAAAAGGAAATCAGTAAAAAAACACTACCTTATGAATTATTATCCTCTCTATTAAGGGATTGCTCATCATTTTCGTTTTAATTGATTCTAAATACTCGCCGTGAACTGAAATGAGAAAATAAGTTAAAATATTAGACAGGTGCTTTGGTTTTTTATAATTTGAACATCGAAATTTAATGCAGCTTCGCTCACTTCGTCTAATTGAGTCTAAATCACTTTCAAACGATGCTGATTTAGCAAATTCACTAAAGTCCTTGGAAAAAAGCTTCAGTGTAAAAAATGACCGGATACTAGTACAGAAGTTGATTAAGCAAAATCTGAACATGAGTAGTCTTGTAACATGCACTCCTTCTGATGGCCTACAATCTATGTAAAAAAAGAAAATCGAAATTATTTTTAATCTTTATGTTTATCTATAAATGTAAAATAGAGTAGGAGTAGGCAATCAATCATATGCAAATCATCAAAAAGACAGAAATTTTACCCTTCAGGGAAAGAGAGGCGACATCCCAAAGGCTTTTCCTAATTTTTTGAAGTTGCTTCCCAATAAATATATATCCTGCCACCGACTTTGGAGTGACAATTAAATTTAAGGGAAACTGCGGCGTTACAAGGAATGCCCAGTCGTCATTTGAAGGATCGATTTTCAAGTCAACAACAAAATTTTCTCTTCCATCCGGATAACATTCATTGAGAAGCTGCTGAAACTTTGGGTTTCTATTCATGCTATCCTCGTATTTCTGTTAATTAAAAAATATATTTTAGAAGCACTTCATCTAGTATATTTTATCTTGATATATAAAAATATTTCTGGACATTTACATATTTGTCTGATCGTCGACGCTTTGTGATGATGTCAATAAGTGCCCTCGCAAAATCCTCTCTCACCATTAGCACAATTTCTTGGAAGGTGGTCATGCTTTCTATGACTTTGTAGTCCTGAAATATTTTCTCAATATTTTCTTTAGCTGAGAAACGGAATGGATTGAACCATTTCGTTAAGATCTCGTCCAGTTGAGTTTCATGAGCTGTGGAGGGAATTAATTCAAGATTATGAAAATCTTCAAATCTGCGTGTGATTTTTCCTCCACCAGAGCGTTTCTGCGCTACTGTAGAATCCTGATTCGCCCACAAAAACTGGAATGCTTCAGCTGCAAACGAACTTCCTAGCCCGATGTATTTGAAGTGCATTAAAAAGTCTATAGATTCTTCCGGTTCACTTTTTGTCATAGAATCATTCACAGAAGATGATGATGGATGGACGCCAGCAGATAATCTTTGCTCTAGAAATTCATGTACCACATCTTTAGCACAAATTTCAGATTTGCTGAGGATTTTTGAGAAATCTTCCTCCAACTGATCTAAAACTTCACAAGTTTTCAGTATGTTTAGTACTTGAGGAAGTAATTTGTCCAGACACTGGAGCGGTGTAATCCCAGCAGACGTCAACTGGTCTTTGTACTTTCGAGGTTTAATACATTCAGACCAAAAATCCGAATCGTTTAACCGAACAGTAGCGTTTCGAATAAAGAGTGAATATTTTTCTTGCCACTTTAAAGTCTTCAGTGCGGACAAGATATCATCGAGAAGGGCATACAGACACTTGCTGAAGAGGAAGAGGAGAACGCCATACAAATTCGGTCTTGTCTGTAACGACAGATGAGTTTCAATGCAGGAGATCAGCTTAATAGATAAATACCAAGGTTCTGCGATTTCTTCGGTTTCATTTTCTCCCGGAAATGTTGCGATAGATTTGGAATGAATTTCGTACACAATATTTATAACATCCACAACGAAACGTGTCTTATTCACTAATTGTATCAACGTGGTACACGCAGGTTCGGACTTATCCTCTATATTTCTACAGGTTCTTTTCAATTCTAATTCTATTTTACTCATGTGGGCTGTAATAAATGTTGATATTTCTTGCAATCCGGCACAGTAATTCCGATAAATCTTTGATGGAAATTGAGGACCCTGCTGGCCTTCTACATCTCTCACATTCGGATAACTGGTTCGTTCTACAATCCTGATAAAACTCCGGAGGCTTTGCAGTTTCGAAAGTACTTTGCCGAATTTGTTTAAAATCCCTTGAAACGATGATTTTGATAAGGTGGACACAATTAAGTTGGGCTTTACGCTCCAATTATCAGAAAACACTGGAGAAGAGTCCGGACTAGAAATGATGAATTGCCACAGGATTTCTCGCACCACATCTTCCTCATACGCTACTAATAAATCTGGTTTATGCTGATTCGAACTTCGTTTCCACTCCCTATAATAGAATATGCATATTAATTTTGCCGATTAAATCAACTGATTTACAGTAAAATAAATTGCATTGCAGGATACTTGTATCTTTCTACTACCAAAATTCTCCAAATCTAGCTTGAAGAACGAGCAAGCTGGAAATGACTGGTTGATTGGTTAACGGAATTACTTCAAATTTTCTAATGTCCTCATACAGATAAGTGGAGGCCTTAGATCTTTCTGCGTTCCAGTAAGCTCGGATCTCAGCTTCCAGTTTTTTCTCGTCTGCATAATAAGAAGTTTTTGCAAAATTACATATTTTTGGGCTTGAATTAAACCATAGGAAACTGCTTAATTAGATTACATACTCACCTAATTTCCTTTCCGTTAGATCCTTGAATTCCCCAAAACTGGAAGAAAGTCGAACTTTACAAATTGGAGGCACATCGTTGGTGGATTTCTCTTCTACACTCTCTTCCTCGTCCGTTGACCACTCCTGTAAAGCAATATCATTATTGACATTTGCCTTCTTCTAGCCATGGCCATTGCATTTATCTTGTCAGGACATTTTTAACTCACGCTGAGTTCACTGCCTGAAGAATACTGAAGATCTAGTTGTTCAGGTGGTGCACCCTCTTTCAGTATTTGTTCCAGCAACGCTCGTTCCTTTTCAGAATCATCGTTAACAGAATCCTCATCCGGTTCCACGGAATAAAGTTGTGTATTTATCCTCAAATTCGTCACAGCTGTAGGTCTTTCGCTCATGTCCATTACAAATTGTACAATCAGTTTAAAAGCTTCCTCCTTTAAAAACGCAAAAGAAGGGTAAATGTTAATTCAAAAGATGGTTTTTAACTCAACATTTCTTATTTCTTCCAACCACAATTATCATTATAATACTTTAGCTATTCACCTTATTCGTATATTTCTGGGCGAGAACAGAGTACAAGTAACTTAGTCTGTCGCCACGATCTTCATAGCCATGAATTTTTAATTTCAACGATAATCCCGACATTCGATCCTTCAACTCTTTAGAATCCAAATAACTGAAACATTTTACCTCCGGTGGTTTCGCTTCGGAAACATACTTCAGCAAGTCCATTATCTATAAATCGACAAATCATACGTCAAACCACTAATCAATATCAACTACACTCCAAACTTAGTAATTCAAAAATTCAAACAATTCAGCAAAAATCAAGATCTGCTGCTTATCTCTTACCGATGAACACTCCCGAACTCTCTTTGCTAAATCCTGGGAAATTCCGGGTTGATCTAGAATTAATTCTTCATCGCTATCCTCACCCTTCTTGTCCCTGTTGGCAAGATTCAGGACCGGCCTCGACATTCTGCCGGATACTTTTTTAAAATTTAATTAACCTTAACAAAAATTCAAACAAAACTCTATTCTGCAAAACCAATTTGTAGTGTTAATTACTCTAAATGTATATAATGACTATTAACTTGGGCACCTGGGCCCTTATAAACCTTATTTAATTAAAAGATAACTGTCAGTGATTATCTGTACTTTCAAAACAGTTACGTACAACTTGACAAAAACGGAAAAGAATTTCATGCAAATGAATGACCGCGATCGAAGAGCAGAGTAAGAGATTTTTTGTAACACAGCAAAAAGTAAATAAACAAAATGTGGACAAAAGGGTTAGGGGCAATATGAAACAAATAAAAACGGCTGTGCTGTTGAACCTTATCGTCTCTCTTTTATTTACGTTTTTACCTTCTCATTCTACCAAATTTCACCTGCCTGCCCAAATATATGACAGCAGAAGAACCATTTTAGTTAATTGTTAACAGTTTTAAATCGAGTGAAAAGGAAAAATATTTAACTTCAGTGTATGCGTTTTTAATTTATAATATTAATGCAGCCAACGATCTCAATACGTGACACGTGAAACAGAAACAGTATTCTCTAGTATTCGTGCTTCTAAAGTTTGGCTTGGCTTTGGTTTGACTTACTTAATTAGTTAATTTAATTGTAGAGTAAATAGTTCTCAACTAAGAAATTGTTAACAATGCCGAAAGTTGTGTCACGTAGTATTGTGTGCTCAGACACCAGAGATCAGGAGGAGTATTCAGGGGACAAACCTTTACTTACCTACTACTGCTTGTGTGGCCAGATGACGTTAATTATCGGTCAGTACTGTTTGGTTTATTTTGTTTCGTTTACACATATAGACAGACCTTTCCAATTAGCAAGTTATTTGAAATAATTTATTTTTTACAGATTGTCCTTTGGAAAATTTGCCACTGAGAAAACGAGATGGTGCAAGAGTAATTGACGGATCAAAACACGCCCATAAAATCACCTCTGACCCGGATGAGACTGTATTTCTCAAGCGAACAGATGGAATTGAGAAGCAGCATCGCCTGAAATGCAAAAGGTATAAAGAACATCAAGCTACAAAATCATATAATCAATCATTCCCTATCTCCAGTTTAATTAAGTGTGATTCTTGGCAATGACTGTATTCGTTATTTAATTTTAATGCAGGTGCGGCTTGTTGCTATATTACATGCACAACGTGGTTGGAAATGTTGTCTTCATTGTCCGAGGGGCCTTGACCAGTACAGGAGAAGGGCCTATGGGAAATATTTACAAACAGGTGGCTACAGAGCAAGAGCACAAACCAATCATGGTGACGAAACATACGAAAAATATGGGCAAATTCAGTTCGGTTACAGTTTCGACGATTGACGAAGAAGAGGACGAAATTGAAGCGGTTGGTGCTTTTAAAAATATCCCGTTACTTGAAATTACTGGGCTTACACAGGAGTATATAATGATATGGTTTCTGTTATTTTATTTTAGAGAGAAATTGCTGATTCATATGCAAGTAATGCGCGAATTATCGAGAAGCAACTTATCAGGAAAGGAATGAATAAAAGGAAATTGATAGAGCAGGCCCAGCAAGAAATGGAGGCGAAGAAGGGTCGCGTCAGAGGAACCCTTATTGATAAATAAAACATATTGTTTTTTTATTCTTTATTTCATAATCGCATCTCTCTTGAATACTCTTCAAATCTGATTTGTGCAAAGTAATTAAAAATTAATTAATCTGAATAATAAAGTAATAACGGATTTATTTATATTGATAACATTTTTATAAGTCATTCTTTTGTAAACATGAGTCCAGTCCTATACAAAGCTTCATGAATGAGATATTGGAGTTAATAACTGATTACTGCTGCGCTGTAGTTTGGTCAAATAAGTCTCTGGCCTCTGCTAAGTAAGGTAACATTAGCCCTCAGTCTTATTGGTACCTTCAACTTGGTTATTTGTGGAACTTTCCGATATTGTGGAGGTGGCAATGGTGGCGGTTGGCTGGGCCTGGGCCTGGGCGGATGTTGATGGAGAAGCTACAGGAGGAGGGGGATTCTTTTGTTCTGATTGTTCTTGTGCCTCTTGTAGTTGCTTCTTGAAAAGCTCAATAGTTTCACGTGCCAGCTTCAGTCTATTTTTCAGATCGCCTATTTCGTCCTTCACGATAACCTTTGCGTTCGAAATGGATTGAAGAGAAATATTCGTCTTTTCTTCCACTAAGATCATGCAAAAACACAAAGCTAAAATACTGGAGGAAGAAAAAGACAGTGTAGCACAATAATTTTTAAACAATGTAGAGTATTTACCATCGGTCTCTGGTTTCCAGTTTGATTTAAGTGGTTTAATGCTGTCAATCAACGACATCATAAATTTGGTTGGCTCCATGAATACAATCTCATCGTAAGATTCAGAGGAAATGTGCTTTTTTACAATTGGAGGGCCCGTAGGATCCTTATTTGCTTCAAATAATTTAAGCAAATGATAAACGGTAACCTAAATGAAAATATATAAATCATAAATTAAAGATATGAATCGAATTCACAAGATTGTCGATTCATAAAAAGGTTAGATTGAGTTACTTCTACAAGTATTTAAGTCTATAAAGCTTTACCGGCCGTTCAACTGGGTCGTTAAAATGTATCTTGACCACCACTTCGAACTCGCCCCAGCCAGTTTCCGTAATTTCATAGGGCGGTTTGGTGAGAATCCTATTGGGATTCGGGTAACTGTCATGAAGTTTAAACTGAACTTTCTTGATGAAAACCGAGTAATCCTCATTTAAATACGGTCGCAGGAATACTGTCCACTGATGGGTGTGACCGTCTTCCTCGCGTTTCTTCCCAAAATGCTTTGCAACGTTACCAACTACAATTGGCTTCACAACTTTGACGCCCTGTTTGTTTCAGAAACAACAAAAACCAGTATCAATTAACTGTATATGCACATACACAATGCAAACCTTATTAACTGCTGGACAAATTATTAGTTTTACAGTATAATGTGAAAAGCGTTGTTTTGATGATTTATTTTTCAAGTTAACCTTTAACCGGCCTCCAGAGTCCGGTCCATAGTCATGCACCATAGCGGCGTTTGGAGTAGCCATTTCTACTCCAAATTGTGCGTCGTACGGTTAACGTTTAAATATAACTTTGAAAATTGTACTAATCTAGTAAAATTATGATGGTGAATGACATGACAAAGATGAAAGGCTTTATTTTTTTGCAAAACTCTGTTTTTCTCTTATCTTCGCTATGTTAGTAATTTTTGCTCGTGTGTGTGTGTGTGCTTCCTCTCTTTCTACTTGTCATGTGCTGCTGAGCCAATTTAGCCGAAGCCAATCGTTTCCCGCAGACGTCTTTCACATTGTGAGAAGTTGATGGTTACAGAGTTACAGAGAGTTACAGAGTTACTTACAACAGAATCTCTGCAATTGATGTGTGGTCTCTGCATTTCTTGTTACTCATCATCATCGTTAGTTCGCTGGAGAAGCATTTGACTTTGAGATATGGAAAGGAAGTTCTTTGTACTTTGTTACTGTACTAGTATACCACCAGCCACCACCAACCACGATTTTCTTTGTTGGATGCTGCTGGCGTTGCTGGTGCCTCATCTGCAAATTTTGGAGCTTTATTTTGAGGGTCATGAATGAATTCATGATTGATATGATCCAAAAGATAGAATAAAAGGCACAAATTAACAATTTTGTTTGTAAGCATTTTATTA
The DNA here is from genome assembly GCA_021029165.1 of Cyphoderus albinus. Taxonomy (NCBI): domain Eukaryota; kingdom Metazoa; phylum Arthropoda; class Collembola; order Entomobryomorpha; family Paronellidae; genus Cyphoderus; species Cyphoderus albinus. The sequence continues at coordinate 7,580 of VYYJ01000727.1, read as the reverse complement.
CATTTATTATAGTATTTTAATAAAACTTTTTCTTCCACTTGATTTAATACATTTAAAACATACGACAATCTTTTCATAAAGTCATAAGTCATAGCCTCTTTAGCATACTGGAGGTAATCATTTAACATTTCCATTCTTACTTCTTCCATTAGTTTCGTTTTGGACATTTGCATTAGATTTTAAATATAATAATAATTACATAATATAGCATACATTTTTTGCTCTGTGATAAAAATAAACTGCTTTCTCTAACAAAAAATCCTCTTTTATCACAGCAAAGCCATTAACCCAGAATCGAATTATTGCAATTTGATTGTTAATTAATGAAGATCTGTAATTCATTATTCACCTGAATTTAAATATACACGTTATAATAAACGTACGTTACTAATTTTAACAGCACTAATTGCAACACTCTTCCTAGGCGAATCACTTTGCTTATAGTGTTAATGTCATTTAATCAATTCGCATTTTGGTATCCTATTAAAGTATTTTATAGTAAATGTGTAAATTGTTCGTGTCGGCATTAGTAGCATCAACTCAGTATCCATTTCCATCTAATAAATGTGATTAAATTTCGAAAAAGGGTCACTTCAACTTTCACTGGTGTTGGTTAAATCGTTATTTATCTAATTGCAATGGTACACCACTAATGAGGGTATGTACATATTCCAGAACATCAGTGGGATTTGAATCATGGCACAGATACAGATAATTCATGTCAAAGGTCATGTTCCACCACAGTGTTAACTGTCGACCTTTGTCTTTCCCGTCTCGCTGCATCCCCTTGGTCATGGTCATCATCTGAGGGAATTTTATTTTCTTGAATCATCCGTTCAATGTCAGCATTGCTTAACTCGTGCAATTCGTGCAGTTCGGAAGAAACACTTTTCAGCTTGTGCCTGGTTGGTATTCCACGAAGAATGTCATCAGGATTTTTATGATGATGGCTTCCGTGTAGGTCGTTCCCTTCAATTGTGTCCGGCAAATCCTCATCTTCCTAAAATTAAGTTTTTCAATTAGGAGCTGGTAATTTTGAAAATGGAACTAATATATATATTTATTTCTTGAATTTAAATGGTGGCGTACTGAGGTTTCGCGTCCATCTTCATTTGATTCAATATGTTGTCGTATCGTGTTATCGTTGCAGTCGACACAACTGCAATTTTCAATCAATTCCACATTTCTTGGTAACTGGTAAATCTCACCGTTCGTCTCATTTGTGCAGTTTAGGGTAACCTACCAAAATCCAACAACGATTTTACGTTTTCAACTAATGTATTCATCAATTTGGTATATAAAATTTAAATACTATTATGTATTGTGCAATTGATTAAACTCACAACGGTCCAGGAAGAGACAGTTTTGTCACATTTATCACAATATGGGGCAATCGGCTCATAATCCTGAGCTCGTGGCACACTGTAGCTAAAACATGCTCCAAGACAGACCACGTTGTCGATAACCTTCGGCTCACATTCTGGTGGATGGGAAATCTCTTGACGGATTGGAGTCGCTATTAAATAAATAGTAGAAATAATCTGTTGAAGTAAACTGTCCTCATTAAGTATAGAAATACGAAACTACTTAAACATCAAAAGAACTCTTACCTTGACACCACGAGTGTCTTTCTGGATACAAGGCTAGGTTATGGACCTGCAGTGAACAAAAGTCAACATTTTTACTATAGAAAAGAATGTTTTAAGTACAAAAAGGTACGAATACAGATACACATAACACATAACGGTACATCGCGAAAGGAATTTTTACCCAAAGTAAAATGTATTGAGGGAACAATGAACAGAAATCAGTCACGAATTCGAATTTTCTAACGCCAACAAGCACGTATGCACGAATTTAAGAAAAGTTGTTTGTTTTATTGGACAATATGGGCCAAAGCCATTGACTTGTTAGCAATTTACATAGTTTCTCATCTCTCATGGGTAACTTCTTCCCAGTTTCATTTTTATCTAAAAGCATAATATGCCAGTGCAAACATACACAGCAAAATAACCTGCATTGTGAAATCAAGCATGAAAGCCAGACATTTTCCTGTAAAATTGTCAGGCAGGTAGAAAAATTTCTCATATTGGCGTCCGCTCGTCGGTATACGGTTTTTGCTTATTACAGACTATTCATTCGCAATTCACAGATGAACCGTTTCGTACTTAAGGTTCTCCGTGCATACTGTAGAAATATTAATTTGGGATTTCATCAAGGAAAGGAACCTGCCTGTTTCACAGAAAGGTATTTAGCTTGAGAATAATTCTTCCTCGCCATCACTAAGATTGGCAATAAAAAAGTGGGCGAACATAATATCAAATAATGAGCGTTATTACACCGAACCAGTTGTTACTCGATTGAACCTCTTTTTACTCAGACTACGAGAGGCACATGCACACCCAGTACTGTACCGATCAAGTCGTAGTAAAATAGCAGTAAATGAAACTTAAATTTCACTGGTTTTGTAAATGCCTAATAATCGTATTGTTGAGGAATCGAGGGGATTCTACTACCGAATTTGATTTCATCATTGATTTGTACAAAGTAGAGTTTCAGAAAGAAAGACTGCTTCATGCTTCATCATGCAATTAAATCCAAGTTTTTGGCAATTTTCATGTGTGAGATTTTCTATTATTGGACATTAAATTTTTGACTATGCTGACGTTATCCACAACGAGCTATTTTTATTAAATAAAGTTGTAAACAGTCATATTATAAATAAGATGAACTCATGCGTACGCACCCATTTGGAGGCAAAATAAGGTAGGCATTTTATTTAATTATTGCCATTGAATTATTAATAAGAGAGAAACTCTTGAAAATAAAATTAACAATATTTTTGCGACTTTGTCATGTTGATAAGCAAATACCTAAGTGCGTGTGTCTCACCGTAGGCTGTTCTTTTTCATGTGTGTAGCTTGTCTACACAGTGTAGATAGCGTGAAAATGACTTTACTCTACAGACTTGGCTTTGGCTTTTTGGCTCATTTGCATTTTATTCTTGCGAATAAAATAAAAAAGGGATTGTCATGGCCCGAAGATTTTTTTGATTCTTTGCACAAGACAGGCACCACCAAATGCAGGATTGGCCACAACCAGAAAGAACACGACATTATAATAGAATACGTATTCTTTAGAGATGGTCACATTATCATCACTGACATCACATCAAATCATTTTGTGCATCCCTGCCAAACTTACATATGAAGGAACAATATGCCCATCCCGTCTTCTTACAGAAAATGTTTAAGAATGCATTGGACACGATATGTGGACTAGAAGTAAAGAAAAGTTGAAGCCGAGCACCATTGTATTGCCATAAGCAGCGGCAAATGGTTGCTGACGCCAAGATGAAATTAATCAAACCGAAAGGATTTTTCCTCTTATACACAAGAAGCCATGCGATTCTGTGATTGCAAACTTTACTTTCATGTTTCCTTATTGTAGCGTAACGTAAAAGAAGTAAGAACGAAACAAAATTTTTAATCCTGTACTAATATGATAATGGGTCGCCTCGGTCATCCTTAATTTTTTGCTTTCATTCAAAGTATTGATAATGAGTATGATGGGACTGCGACACACTCACTCCCATTGGACACAATGAGTCTAACAATGTTTAGAAGATTCCTCCTCTCCGTCTTTTCCCCATTGTTTCCTTTATTGCACCTCTTTACTGTGTACATTGTTATACTGTATAATAACGTACAGCAAGTTTAGTGCAGCATCTTTTTTACATTACAATGGGAATTATATGACCAGCGGCTAGTTTTTTGAATGTGTTACCACCACCAGCCTTGGTTCATATTGTCATGATTATTTTAAGTTTTTTCATTTTGGCAGACTGCGTTTTTACTCACAATAGAAAAACCTAACTTTGTTTTATTGCTAGTCGATAATGTTCAGTGAGCCGCGAGCCGCGGTTGGTCTTTTACGATAGCGATGTGATGTGAATGTTATGATGACGTTATTTGAAGTCCAACCCGTGTGTGCTCAGTTATAGAGTACAGAAGATGACTATAATCATTTGTAGATAATCATGCGACATCAACGTCACTACAGGTATATGTATGTATAATCAGAAAATCACATTGTTAAAACTTATGCCCTTTTCTTTTAAGCATGCACTGTGCATGTCAGTGTTTCATTAAATGCTTCACTATCAAGTAATTTGTAGACTTACTGGCAGCTTTTTGCTTTCTGATTACAGCCTAATTTTAAGACATTTTGGAGGTGTTATTTTGTGAATGTTTTGTTTTCCAATAATGGTGCCGGGATTGCGCTGTTGAGGAAATTGAACCGGAAACTGAAATGTTATAACAATGATGCTACCAGGATAGAATTGCCTTACCTTATGATGTGCTCTACAGTCCGTAAGCGATATACTAAAGGTTCCGATTGAGATAAACGCCAAAAATTGATAGGCTAAATTTTGGAATGAGGATCTCATGTTTCCCAAATAATTGTTAAATAAGTTTCACTAATTAACTAAACAAATAAAAGTTTAATTCGACTAATTTACATTAGAATATTTCTTCTTTGAACATATGTATTAGTTCAAAGTATGAAAAGGGGAAACACAGACTCGGAGATTCTTTGGTTGAATTTTAGCAGATCACGTCATATTTTCACTAGTTTTGTTCACTGGCCACACACAGATATAAAACACTTGCTTCTGCGCGTGCTTCACAAGATATCCTCCCAAGGGTACAGACAGCCAACACTGACGATGAGTCTGTTTAAGTAAATGTGAATGGAACTCACTTTTTAATGATTGCGAGCATTGAATGACAAAGTGACAACGATATTTTGGGTGGCTACGTTTGTGAGTTGAGGAGAGAGACCTGAGGTCCTGCGATTGAGATGTGATCTTTTTTTCACTCTGTCTCATGTACCCAAGCGCAAACACATTTGAGGAGAGTTGAGATGAGATGAGCAAAGTGTTACGTCCACCGTAAGACTTGACTCGTGAGGATAGTGAGGAACATCTTTGAGCAGCGCAGCGTCAGACCATTCTCATTTTCGAATTACATAGATTGTTAGCTGTTCTTTATATCTATACACACACTTATTGTTATGTACACAAGCAAAATTTTAGTGTGCGCAGAAGAAAGAAGAAGATCCACTTGGCTGTTAAAAACTGAAGTTTCAAGTAGTATGTACGTATACAGGATTATACATACAATACGATGAGGATGAGGACATGACACAATCTGTGTAATATGAAACCTGTGGAGGTTAATACTAATAGTAATAATAATGACTCGGTGACTCTCTTCTAGTCTGACTGAGCTTTTCTGTGACGAAGATGAAGAAAAGTTCCCTGACTATAATGACGACTATCCCACGAGATCCATACTGAGTTACAAATTGTTAAATTTAAGAAGTACATATGAGAAGGACGGCATTGTCTCTTATACAAACTTTAACAGAACACATTTTCAAATGCAACAATGATCAGTCTTTTGATATTGCATGACCGTCTTGACTTTAGGCAAGTTAAAACATTTTCATTTTATTTTACGTTGAAGATGCATTTATTGTAATGCACTATTTTGCTTTAAGGACGGTTGGCGTTAGTGTTAGTTAAATAGTAGACACTTTTTACTTCACTACAAAAATATTAATGTGTAATTTATTTGGTTATTCTAGTGTAGATGGTTTTTGTTGCAGTAATTTGATATACCTACATATATAATTTTGATATTGGTACCTATTTATCAAATGAAGCGCAACCTGAATGAACATGTTATTAGGTTTATTTTACTATTTACTTAATCTTTGGTGCCACTCGCCGTATACTATGATTGATCCATGATATGGACTTTGGAGTTTGCATTATATGTAGTAACAATATTGTAATTGGCCGGCTAGAATAGTGAAGTTTGTCATTTTTCTAATTAACACCAAACATTAACTTTGAGTTAATTTCCTTAATTGTTGGTGACTTAAAGAATATCGCAGGCAGGGATGAGGATGGGTGGTTAATGGTTCGATCCGATCTGTTGTTTCGTTTTAGTTTCATTAATCTCACCTTACCCCCATCCAATCTTCAATCATATTTTCAGGAAGGTATCCGAATAGCTTGACTCGTTAATGCAATAATGCTAATACGTTATGTAAACATTTTTATTTTATCCTCTGAGGGTTGGATTGGTTGAATGTTTGGTGGAAGAAAAAATTCCCAATTTGACACGTTTAACAGACAAAGAAATTCATAGTATGGCATAGCTCAGCTCAACCTAATACTTCTCATCTCATCTCATATGAAGTCATGGGCCATGGGGTACGTCCAACAGTCGGTATTATTAACTCATAAGTGGATGACGAATGTAAAAAAAACTCCTTTTTCTCTTTACTTATTTATTTATAGTGAGAATCTTAAGAATAGAAGAATCGACTCTCTTCAAAAGTTCTCAGCAAGTTAGAAGGAGAAAGAAGAAAGGTGTAAAAATGAATAATAAAGTCAACCTCAGGTTTTATCCACACCTGCAGCTATTTATGTTGTTTCCTTCAAACGTTGCGGAGCGTCGCAAGTTACAAGCAACAAGAAATTGTGAACCAGCGGAATCTTTGGTTGTGTCTAATGTCCGTTTATCAGTTGTTGTGGCCGTGTGGCTATCGAATGGATTTATGGATCCAATTAGACCTGTGCTTGTACCTAAGTAATTTCTTTCTGAAGAAGGAGACTTGCAGGAGACTTACCAGGAAGAGCGAAAGCTTTTTTACTATGCTCTAAGATGCCAAAGATTTATGAAACGCTGCTGGAGACGAAGGAGTAGTAAAAATGAAAAGAAGAATAAAAATGATAATACAATATGCATTCCAGGCACGGCGTGATGCACACAAATAATATTTTTAAACACATTATTCGGTAATGATAGATACCTTTATACGATACCATCTGCCATCTGCAGAACATAATCTGATAACATTATGGTGTACATTACAGTTTACAGTACACTGGACAATCCATTATTACACACACTATCACTGGTCAGTGCACTTCATTTTTCTGGAATTATTTAGTAAAAAAATGAAAATGGCATCTTCCTTTATTTAATAATGCGGATGCGATTTGTGGAATGAATAAAGAATTTGGTTAATTATCGAGAGAGTAAAAACGTAACTTAATACGTTTACGTACATATATAGAGAGAGTAGGAAAGCTATAGTTATTAAAATGTACAATGATATGAAAAGCGCAAACAATGAAACCATATTACAATCATTTGACTTAATGTGAGATTTTTTCAAAGTCTAATCATATGAAAAAAGATGCACAAAAATCATGGAACGATTATCAGTAGAAACTTACCCGCTGGCCTATAAAATATGTCCGAATTGTGAATTATTAAAACTTTTAACTTCCGTTAAATCCGATTAAAAACCCAACCTTGATCCTTCATCTTCAACTAATTTACACTTTACTCGGACTCGGTGTCGTGATGGAAGTTCCTTGATGGAACAATGGACAGTGCATTTATGCAGTAATTAAAATACTACTATATACCTACATGTACTTTATTACAAAAATTACACTCATGGGCACAAGTGATGGCAATTTGATAACGAATAGT
>VYYJ01000726.1:0-46209 GCA_021029165.1 Cyphoderus albinus | reverse complement strand
CAAGTACGGTAAAGGAAGTGGTATTGCAGTTGCTCACTAGCTTTTCTTTAACCCTTTCATAAACAATCATACATTATTTACAAACACCATATTACTATTTCGGATGCTAGCAAACTTCGTTTCAGTATCATACAATAAGGAAATAAAACAAAAACTTACGCAATTTTCTCTGTAAGCTCCAAATAGCGTGCCAACAATGATCAGAATTGAAGTGTTACTGATTCTTGACTTTTCAAGTTTTCATTTCAGAAGATCATCAACAATTTCAATAATTCAGAGAAACTAGCATGTTTAAATGTTAGTATAGGTACACACTATTGTAAATACCGTGGATTTTATTGTTTCTACTAGAGTGGCTGTTTTGTATTCCTACTTGAAGCACTAAACTAAAATGTTTGATGCTACTGCTGAGAGTATTTCCTACTGTGACTCGTCATGTCAGTACGAATGATGACAAGTTTAGCAAACAAATATTACACTCCTGTGTTACCCCATGCCTTCAAATATATTACGACTGTGTTGTACTTATTCCGCTACTACATGATCTTTATTTAAACTCCAAAACTGAATCTTTAACCGGTCTGCAGACTTCTCCAAGTTCTACATAGTGTAGTACCATGATATAAAAAGGTTGTAATGTTCTCATATCATAATGGATACGTAATGCATTGCATAAAAGCTGGAATATAAAGAATAAAGAAGTCTAACGATGATACTTTTCATTTCATTTCGTACCTCACTACCAACTAGAAAACATACGGACACTCCCACAGTTGGCGTGTGTCTGGAAATTGTAATCCAGAGACAGATTAAAAAAACATAACCTCTCCAGAGTAATGTTTGTTTAGGATCAGTGAATGTAAAGAGCATCCTTCTTGTGGATCAAATTAGAATTCCGATGACCTATTCAAATTTCAAGAATACTGAGCACAATACGCTGGTCCAATGGACTCTGTTTCCTTCTTTATGTGGATTACATGTGGAGTGCGAAAATAGTATTTGGTAATATGTAAGACAGTTGAACTTTTAATGAGAATCCTCACTAAAATTTTAAATTCCTACAGCGTTTGGCAGTTGCAATTTGGCAACGGAAAAAGCCTGTATTAAGCAAAGAATACAATATTCCTAATATTTGTATCTGTAATTGTAGTAGAGTGTAGGTTTTCATCTTTAGGATCTCTTTAGGATTCGCTGGATTCCTTCAAGCAAAAAGTTAGTCAAAGAAAAATGCATGCTAGACATAACATCATAGTAGCCGCTTCCCTCCATTTCCATCTTTACATTTTATAGTGTTATAGTGTTTAGTTACAAAGCTTTATTTATTCATCTAATCACATCACAATCAGTAGTCAGTAACCGCACTCCTATTTTGTAAAATGATATCAAAACTAAAACCAATAATGAAATTACAACACAACATGGACTATAGTTACTTCAAAAAGCTCAGGAAGACGGGGGAATTATTTTTCATTTGGTGACAAAGGATTCGATTAGTGAAACACTGGAAGTAATTTGCTAAAACTATGAAACAACGAAATTAACTTTTGGGCATGCATCCGTTCGTTCCATGATCCACTTTAAGCTTTTCGGTATACGGTATAATTTGGAATTGGAAACGAAACAAAAACAGGAGCTGTATAACAGCGAGCATAAGGAGACAGTGAAAGTATACCCCAATTTGTACAAAACTACTTTGTTAATACTCACGAACGTTTCTAACTAAATCCTGCAATCACAGCATAACTTCTTGTCTCAACTTCTTTAACTGAAGTTTCTACAATTGTATACGCCTACGTTATCTCTCTATATTGCACGATATTACCGTTCTTTGCTGCTACAGTTGAGAAAAGAATTTATGAAATTAGAGACAAAACATTAGTTTAATGTGCTTTCCTTTCCACTGACTCCTCCCTTACCTTGATTTGTGTGAATTCTGCTGTGAGAAATTGGAAAGTTGGAAAAGATCTCTCCTTGTCACAAACAGTAACAGTTTGCCTGTGTTTCTTGCGACTTGAATTAGCAGAAATAGGTACCAAACTTGTAACACATGCAATGTATACATCCTAATGATTCGTCAAGCAACTAAGTTTGTCCTTAGAACATCTGCATCTATCATCTAAAACACATGTACAAACTATAGCGTGATGTACAAATTAATTCACATCTGTTGTAATGAACTGAAGAAAGCAGCAGATGCTTCTGGTTGTGAAAGGGATCAAGAAAAAACCTGCTGTAGATGAAATTAAAAATACGTAACAAGAATAATCAACCATACGACCTTCCAATGCATAAACAAACAAGGTAGCTTAGGATGTACGCATTCGATAAGATAACCTAAGGCATCGTGACTTTCACTTTAAGCAGAAAACATCAAATATTTTAATATCCTACTGATTTCGAAATCAGAAGATTGAGTATCTCATTTTTATACAATATTGAGCCAGTACCCGAGCAACCGATATGAGAGCATTCCACCAGCCTCTCGTATTTTCCCATTCCCCCAAGCACACTGCATAAATGTATGGAAACGTTTCGTTCCAGACAGCAAAACAATGCGGCTTCCCTAAATTATGCGTTCCCCTAATACTGGAGTAAAACTGTGCTTGAAAAAACTCACAATTTTCCTTTATGTTCCTTGAGAATCTCAAACTCAAGTTCTCTCGTCAGTAAAGAAAATTGCAACCGGAAGTCCAAACATTTACATTTTACAAAGTCATCTCAACAACAAACACCACGCAACGACTTCTAGTCTCGCTCTTTCTTGGATTAAAGTTACAGTCGTAAGGTTAGAAAATAGGAAGCATGCCAGTCAGTACTTTTCTTCCCGAATTGTAGCTTCTTCCTTTTCTCGTACAGTCATATTGGCGAAGTCATCATTTAAGGAAATGACTACACAACAATAAAATGTTTGAAGGATATCACACGAGTATTACGACTGAGTATATCTATAATTTACATTGCGGTAGAAGTGTATTTATATTATGTCTCTTTTTATTACAACAATGTTATATTGGCTAGCCAAGTGTTCCACATACACAGCTTCTATGTTTTTTCGCTTGGTTCAATTTCCTCCAGGAAAAGCAGGAACAAAGCTTCAAGCAAAGTCACTGTAACGAACAACAAACAACCTCTGGAGCATACTAAAAGAGTTTCATCCACCAAAAACAGAATTCCATAACTTAAGTTAAGGTTCGGCCTATTCTCTGTAAATAACAGTAATACATGTCATTCCAACAAGACAGCGAAGCATACAAGCGAAAGAAGATGAAAAAAGTGAAACGCAATAGCAGACTTCACAAGAGTCATGACTTAGAAAATACTTCTACCGCGCACCGTGACATCGTGGTCGTGGTGCAGTACCAAAGCATCCTTGCTCAATTGCGAGCTTCAGCTTGATGAATTATAGAATGTATATTTTCGTATCTTTTTGTGAAACCAGGGAGTCTTCACTTATTACGTAATCAAGTTAGGTGGGAAGGTCTCCTGGCGCGGAATTTACTGCAAATAGAGAAAGTGGTGAAAGGGCGAGGCAGTGGCATGAATCGGTCTCTGTACGCCCATTTCCATCATAACGACTTTATGTATAAATGTTGTTACTTCAAAATGAAATAAGTGCACCTCGGTTAGGTACATTCAACGCAACGCTAGTAGCTAAAGTAGGAGAACAACAAAGTAAAATAAATTGAACTATGTTTCTCCTTTTTTATAACAGATGCTTGAGTCACTCCAATTTTACCAAATTTGTTTGCAAAACCATGTCTGCAAATACTAGTATTGCAGAAGGTTTGAAGTTTTTAATAAAAAGTGGGAGTTGTAAAAAACGTAAATTAAACCAAATTTCGTGCTTGGCGAAATTGAGGAGAGAAGCCAACGAGGTGGTGACATTGCCGTGTTTTATAATAAAAGTTGAATGAGAAATTGTGCACACTCACACTCCATCATCTCACCTCATCAGGTTAATGAGACCGAGGTTGGAAAAACCATGAAAGCACTGAAATGTGTGCAATGCGAAAATATGCAAATTTCAGTCCTGGAACATTGCAGTTTATGGACTTTGTAAGCTATATACAGCCATGCACATGATATTCTAAATCAGGATCTGCCCTTTTAAATTAAATGAAATTAATTTTAAAAAGTATCCAAATTATAACTTGCAACAAACAACTTACCGCAGGGTAGTAAAGTCCTTGAACTCCCTGAGACGCAGGGAAAAGGAAAGCACCAGGACCCCACAGTTTGGCAATTGAATTTGCTACGTCAGCACACATTTATACAATTGTGGTTTTAATTATCACACACGTTAAAAAATTGAGCGTTTAAATGTGAAGTTGAGCCTTTGAAAGAAGAATGTGGCTTTGGACAGGACAGCAATTGTAAGGTGAGCTTTACACTAGAGGCGCACGTTAATCTCTATTCTACTTTTTATCAAATCTTTAAAGTGTTTTCAGAGATTATTGGTCTAATAATGACAATGCAGACCTTCCTCCAGTATCTCCAGGGAGGAGGGAGGGTACTTTGCACCTTATAGTCTACTAGGAGTAACAATAATAAACGAGAAACCGCCTCCTTTGGTCATATTGTTTCTGACCGTACGCACCACTTTGAAAGTAATATGATGATGGAGTATCAAAAGTAGAGAAGAAAGTAAACACTGCACCGCACCAGTGAGAACGAGAAGCAAGCTCTTGGAGGAAACTTGATGAGGTTTAGTAGTTGCACACATCTTCACGAACACCACGCTACTGCCGAAGGAGGCTTACAGAGAAACTGAATATAGAGGGTACGATACGACTTCATCATCATCATCATCCTTTAACAGCAAGAGAAAACGCAAGCGCTGCTGCTGTTCGTTTTTCGTTTCAACTTGAGCTCTTCTGCACCAAAATTATGTTACTTTATCTCCCCACTCACTTCACCACATGCATTCTGGAGATCTTGTGTACTGTATGATCATGGTGCATAAATAAATTACGTTTTCTCTAATTACGAAATAATCTTACCCAAATTTCACCGTTCAATTCGTCCCACATAGAGTCCTCAAAGCTTTTCATAATTATCCGCGAGAATTTAATGTCTGGCTCTGGCATTGTATAGAAATTTGGAGGCCAGGAATCGAAACAACTCATCGTAAAAATTTATTTCGATTTCGATTATTTAAATTAATGACTGTTAGCGTAATTAAATACGCTTCCGCTAATTGCGAAATGCGGCGTCGTAAATGACAAACAAAGACGCAACCGCAACGCAACACGAAAAAAAAAAATAATAAAAAATCCGCAGCCGCAATAGAAATACGAACCATGCATTGATTTAAATTGCAGGCGGTAAATTTGAATTTTAAAACTTTTTCTTCCAGACATTTTATCATCGGTTATCAATCAAAGAGGTGATTTGCCTTTCCACTCCAACCCCATGATTCGGCAGCATTCGTGCTTCAACAAAGCAGCATGCAATTGATAAGTTGGACTCCAAGTCTTGGAGTATGTTGCGGGTTGTGAGCAACCCCTACCGGATGACGCAGTCTCTTCCATGGAAGAGATGGAAGCAGTTCACTTCACAACCGCTGCGGTGCCGGAGCTGTATCAAACAAACTCCGAAATCTCCGAAAACCAACCAAACGCGAACATCCCCTTGAATCGCATGAAAAATTAAGCAGACAACCAAGACAAAGTTTCTTAAAAAACTTTTTGACAGTATCGTTGTATTTATAATTAAATAAGTTGAACAAACACATGAATAAAAGATTATTAAAAGAAACGAAAGGGAAAATAATCATAATTATCTTTAACTTTAATACTCAGGTGTTATTTATCTAGTTTTATACAGTGATCTTGTGAAACCTGTACTTGACAATGAATAGGATTAAATAGTAGCTTTTTTGTCCTAAATAACACATTCCTTCTCTTAAAGAAGAAACTAGGAGCTGCAAGAAAAATGTGATAGGAATTGTATAATAATAAAGGCTAACTCTCTGGTTCATCAATGCATTTTATGCTGACGTCAATTCAAGGTAAGCGAGTAAAGCGTCGAGGAATCTTCAAAATTATTTACTCCCTAGATGCATGATCAATTAGCTCGGAATATTTATTATTGTTATATTATGTACTGTTTTGCTGACACTACGACGCAGCCACGCAGCCGTAAGTACGACAAACAAGTCTTTCATTCCGAAATAAAAGTTTATGTGTACATCTTTTTGTTGGATTTATAATTTAGTCAGTTGGCCATTGAAATATTGAAATGCGAGTTCTTCCATCTAAAAGGTGTTTGTAATTTTTATATTCATTGTCCCTTTACGCATCGTGATAATGATAATGTTTCATCCTTGTAATGATCATTTTCATATTCCCTATTCCCTCGTGTCCTTCTTATGACATAATAATTTAAGATACCTTCAAATTTATACGTGATATCAGCAAAAAGTAATCATTTAATTATCAGCTACCTCTTAAATCTTTGAAAGGCGTTATTTAAATTTGCAAAGAATGAGTCAGAAACGTGAATACAATGAAGTAATAATAAAGTTTTTAAAAATTGTCGACTTTGACGTATGTAAGTAATTTTTCAATGAAAAATTCTGATTTCTACACTACTCATTTTGAAATCCTTCCTCGAGTAGCATTACTGCTCTGTGTCTCCCTCTCCCTCTACGTTCTACAGTAACCAACTATGTACACTTTCTACACTTTTCCGGGATTCATTTCTACTGACTGCAGATGTTCTCTAGCATGAACATGAAATTTCACATCTGTCCTGAAAGATGGTATTGGGCTCCGTCTTCCAAGGATTTAAAAGAGTTTTTGCTGTTGCTTTAACATCGCTATAGTAGGTACAGCCGTACAGTTAATCGTACTAAAACAGTTTCTGTGAAATCGTCTTTCAACAAATGAACAAATCATAATAAAATGTGGCTTGGTTGTGAAATATTAAATCGGGAATGTACGTACTTAATACCTAATCTAGGAATTTGTTCTCTGAATAACCGTTCATTGGATGAAGTTGAGTCTTCGGTTCAGTTTTTTCCAATGACGTAAAAAACAGTTTGAGCATTCATTGTCACTGTCATCATCCCAACGCAGCCAATTGAAACGTTATATTACGATTTAGAATAATAATAATTCTTTATAGTACATGATTTTTCATCTTGGTGCTGACTGAGTCAGTGTTCATAAAGCTGGTGTCCGACTCATGACTCCTCTTTATTTATAGATTTCACATTCAGTCAATCAAACATCTCTGAATGCAAAACGCAACGCAGTGCCTGTTGAAGCATGAGCTTCCCTGTCTGGAGGAGCAAACAAACCTAATTTGTACATAGTCCTTATGTAATATCTAGGATAGGATTATCTCTTTTCGATGACCTTGACAAGATTGTTTCCACTTCACTTAAAATTTAAAGTCATTCAATAAGAGCCTTCCGCAAGTTTTAGTTCTTCACATAAGTTGTATAATATTTTTTTAAAGCGCCTTTATTTTGATAGTTTTCAATTTTTAAATAATTGGCAGAGATAAATAATTTTTTGCATACAACAAACATTTTACACCCGATGAACAGTCCGGAAAGACATCAACACTTTACCAGTACTTAGGCATTTTTGGGTGAAAAATGATTATTCTCCTTCATTCGATATAACTTTTAGACTGCCGTTTCTACATGCAAAATTTGTGTTTGTTTCGTTTTATTTTTTAAATCATATTATAGGAACTTGAACTTTCCATAATATACCTATCCCATTGTATGGTGCATGCTCACTCAGTCGTTTGAACTCATTTTTTTATTATTATACTGTTAATGTTACATTTTTATGTATAAAATGAATTTTATCGATCGCGTCCCTTTAGTTCTAGTCCTCCTTCTCTAGAATTCCCACGACTAATTTAAAATATTACTTTGCACGCAAATATGTAATATAGCGTATCATCGTCTTAGCATTTGTCTAACTTATCCAAATGCGTAGGACAGAATGGTACATTCTTAAACACTTACATATCTAAAATCTTATATTGCCACCCAATCTTTCAAATAATGTGCAATTATTATCTACATAATCATGCAAATGGATGGATTCACTATGTCCCATCTATTGTGATATCAGTTGGAAAACAAAAATAGCTCTACATTACGTGTACACTCTAACTCTACGGTATATGTCACCCATGAGTAGTGAGTTGGGACGAGTAAACGCAACGGTGGATCCCATCAAGTAGACAAAGCAATGTGGAAAATGGTAAACGTAAAACTACTAGTTAATTTAATGAGATGATGATGACAAAGAAGATGTATAGCCGATACCTTCACTTTAATTCAACACATCGCAAACAAGTTGTTTGAAACAACGTGCACAGGCACATGTTCACTGAAGAAGGCTGTTCATTAACAATCACTAAATTCTGATAACCTTGGGATGTCGTGGGATATTACTACAACTTCAAGTTAATTGTATTTTCGTTTACCTTTCACATTCCAAAAAGCATTTTTGCCGTATAATAGTTTAGTTAGATAGAATTTAATAAAGCCTCTGCATATAATACTAATATACGCTTTGTCATTTCAAATCGACTGCAAATCATTGTTACCTTCATTCTCTAACAAAAAAAGTAAGCTTTTATAAGTTCCAAAAATCATCCTATATTAAATTTCCAATGTTTGAATAAATAAATGAACGAATTTTCTCAAGTTAAAGTTTTGGTTCCTTCACTCAGGGTAAAACTTTGTTCAATAAAATATTATTGTGAGAAAGGTGCAACAAGAACTTGTGCAATAAGCAAATAAATATGCCTAATATTGAACTTGTAGCACGTTTAATAGTGTAAACTTTCTGTAAATTGTATCAATAAAAGGCTCGAACTTCAATATTTCCTGCAACAGAAACATTTTGAAATATTTTATTGCATGGAGAATTCAGACATGTTTTCCACTTGAACTATTTTTGTACATGGAACGTGGAAGCCATAATCAGTAGAGGGCTAACAAAACATTGCGCAGTTATGAACTTCCGGCATATTAGCCTTTTCCTTGCCGCGATACAATGTTCAAGCATATGCCATTCTGTTCAAGCACCCACACAGATTGAATAAATTCATATTGAATATCAGAATTAACGTCACGGAAGACAGAATTAGTAATGTGCCTTTCCGAAAGACGATGTATTAAGTTTTCAAAAGTTACAAACAAAATGCCACGAAATAATTCTATCACTGTACTACTCTTGATATGTTTTCACCATTTAGACGCTCATAATACTCGGCTCATACCGACGTACACCCTACCGTTGGATTATTGGAACGTACAAATCTAAAATTACAAATTCGCCGCAATCGTATACCACTGGCGAACATTTAAAACGTTGGAAGTGGTACAAACATTTTAAAGCATATGTACATACTCTACTGGGTATTACTTCCTCTGTATTCTACCTTATTTTTATCCCATTAAACTAAAGAATATGATTCGGTTCAAGAAATGAATACATTAAATTATTTCTGCTCAACATGGCTAACAAAATTTCTAAAAGTTTATTTCAAACACTGTTTTTCATGGCATTTTATTTTAAGAAGTTGGGCAACAAACACTAATTTGCTGAGAGGAAGCGTCTATTATTTTGGCAACAGTTACATGTTATTGACACTCGTTCCCTGTCGCAGTTTCAAAATTGTACAATGAATCTTTTAAACAGCGTCTGAATTTCCGACTTTCCTTGCACGATTGAAAAACAAAAGAAGGTGAAAAAAGGATATAGGAATTTTGGTTACATGTGGGTAAATATGTTTACACTTTATGCGGATTGCGGTGTGCATGCTCGGATGAAATGCCAATATGGAAAGATGTTGTAAGATCGAATTACAGAAGTAGTATACATTTTCTTGTCTTACTACCGGTTGTCATTTTAGTTTTTTCTTGAGACGACGAACAGTGCATGCAGAGATGCTTTTGTTTCCGTGTTCATTCATTGTACAAATTACATTGAGAAAGAAAGCAAATGACAACTTACCGTTACTGACGCATTGGATGCTATCAGCGACGAGTTTCCGACTTGTATTTGTTGACAGTTTGAGACATTGGAACATGAAAAATTACTATTCCCTACGATCAATCCTGAATTCGGCGAAGTTCCATTCATTACAATTGCAGGCTTTCTGATTTCTAGACCCACGGTTGATGTTCCAGTTGACACTGAATTGCTTGACATTACTGGTGATAACGCGTTTATATTTGACGTCATGGATGTAATTCCAATAGCTGTTCCATTCATGCTGGATGCCCCACACGCAGTTGTAGCAGAGTCAAAGTTATTGCTAATGTTAACTGCATTTCCGTCTTTGCTTATACCGTTCATAATAGGATTTACATTAGGCATTGTCATCGTCATGCAACCTACCTCTGCTTTGACTACTAACCCATTTGTACTAGTCGTTGTGGTAGATGAAGTCTGAAAATCACTTTGGGTGCCGCTGCTAGTCAAGTTCGGTGCCGCCATAGTCATAGCCATCTTGAGAGGAAACTCGATTACCCTTAATTTCTTTCCAGTCTCTCACAAGAAGTTAATCAATCGAACAAGAACATCATAGCTGACTATTGTAATTAACTTATAACATAAGATTTCACCAGTTGCGGTCAATTTCATGTATATGTATTTTTGTAAGATGCAGCTATTTTTAACCTTTCGACCAACCGAACCAAATTAAACCTGAAACACTCAACGTTTTCAAATCTAATTTAGTTAAGTTAACAGAATTGATAGGAATCCGGCCTTTATTCTGCATAGACTTACTATTTACTTCCATTTAGGTTACAGTATACACAAAATACATGGACACAAAATTGGCCCCAACGGGTGAAATCCAACCCTTAAAAACATGCACTATTAAAGTACTTTTGACGGTAGTGGACACACAGCTGCTCGGAACAATTTGGTCTGGCTTCATCAACTATATTTCCTGTTAAATCCCATCTCTGTTCTGATTGCATAAAATAGTTGCCACTTTCAAAAACTCTAACTGTAACGTGAAGAACACCCGAGCGATGACAATAACAACAACGTTATGTAGCAAACTTGATTTCTGTGTAGTCGAAAATTGTTGTGCTACTTCACTCATAAAACTTATTACTTTTGACACACAGAACACTTCAACACGAATTTATCCAGCTACAATTCGGTTCACACACACAAACAAGAACGCAACGTACAAAGCGAAAGAAGTTGATGAAAACAAGTAATGAGAAGAGAGATGTGACGCCAGTTTTACAGATGCAGATGAGATTCTGTGGAGAGCCAAATGCTGAGTGAGCAAAGACTTTGGGAAGCAGGCTGACCAAACGAAAGAGAGTGAACATGACTTGAGTTACATAAGTTTCGCAGTTGTCTGTTCCTTTCTGTACCACACGAGTCATGCTGCTGTAAGAAAATGAATAGAATAGAGCCTTGAACGAGAAAATGGTTTTGGTGGTTCTCAACATCTCCCTTTTACTCTACTAACTACAGCAGTGCAGTGCTGAACGTTGGAATGGAGCAATATATAAAGTTGTTGTGCGACTCTAGTCCAAAATGATCATAGTATCAGTCTCGGCAGTATATGCCTGGACTGGAAGAAAATGAGAGAGAAACTCATATTTTCCAGGCTAATCTAAAAAGGCTTTTGTCGTTGTTAAAAGGGACAGCCTAGCACAAGCAGCTTTTAGACACACACTATGCATTCATGCAACAGTGAAAATACAAAAGGATCTCTTTGTGAGTGAGCGAAAAGTGAGCCTGCATGACATGAACTTACTAGTACTTACCCACACACATTGCTCACATCGCGATCGTGGCATTTTCTGCCGTTGAGTTTTAAACGCTTTTTAAGTTGTACTCTGCGACAGTGCTTGCCGTACATGACTCGGACTCATGAATATAAAAATAAGGATAATCCTAATTATGTAAGGAAAGTAAACCCAAAATGTTCCGTTTTGTATCGCTTAACTTATGTAATGCATCAAACTTTATGTTTCCATATTCGATACTCATTATGATTTTAAGTTGCTTATAATTTCATTATTTGTACATAACAAACTTTTTGTCGTCAGAAACTGAATTATTCCATGTATTATATAGCCAGTTTTAGTTGAATAACGTAGCTAACGTTTGTCAATTATTCAATTTTAGCAGTTAAATATGTTAAAATGCAGTATTTTATTTATTATATGTATATCAGAAAAGCTGCCATGATATTGCATCTGAGATATGTAGTATTTTACCATACACTTTTAATACTTTGCGCGGCATCCTGATTCACTTGCAGCTCTGCTACCACCGCCTTTCATCAACCAGCTCACCTCTTCGATCGTTCGTTTTACTTTGGAATTGCAATCGGTGAATGAAACTCGAAAACGAAATACGGCAAAATTCTACATACGTAGAAGACGGTCAACGCAACGCAGTCTAGAAGGCATATATGTAAGTCGCAATCGGCAAACGTGTGCAGTCTAGAATTATATAAATAATACTCTTTAACAGTGTTATTTGCCTTCCAATTTTTGGCTGCAACACAACAGCTAGCGAGCTAGTTAAACCGTGCTGCATTGTTGCAGCTTGTAAATTATTATGAATGAAAGAATGGCTCTCTGTTAAACTTTGTTGAATAATCTTATTAGAATATCTGTCAAGCTCTCTTTAGGCATACACTCACACACTCATGTTACGTACGTACACGGTAGACAACAGGATAATATTAATTATTACGATGTGCATTTAGGGTCCCTTATTCACAGTAACAGTGTGCACTTCAATTTTGCATTTGCTAGCACGAGCAACCATCATCAATAACGACATCTTAATATGATTCGGTGTGCATGTACATATTGAGCTTTGAGTTTGAGTATGAAATGAAACTGAAACACCTTTGTTTGGATTTAGATTTTGAGACTTACCGTCAAAAAGTATATAAGCTCATGTTTTTGTTTCTCGTCTCTCGTCCAAGTCCACGAGTCTGCAGTCTGTCCGGTATCTATGTCTTGTTATGACTATGACGTTTGATTGCCGATTGTCGTATTCTGGTCACACAAATTGAAAGTCTGGAATCGTTTCCTACAGTAGTCCTTTCTCAGAATGGGACCTGAGTTCGACTCGTTTCATTGCTGGATAAAATACAAAATTTTATACCCTCTTGAGAAAAATGGGAATTGGGAACGACTCGATTAGTTCAAATTTTCAAAAGATAAACTTAAATTCACACTTTTATGAGTAAAAAGGACAGCGAAAGAATAAAATCTTAACTTACAACTTAATATATGTTGTACATGTACCATGCACATATGTACGTATGTATTCATCTGTATGGATGGACTCATTCGACCTCATCTTTCCACGAACTAATCCCTGGAATTTGTTCTTCTGGACATGATTAGATATTTAATTCTCCTAAGCCTCGATGACTGCTATGCATTGAACTGCTGGACCTTGCATATTATGAGTGGGTGGTTTTTATTGCTTTACACGAAATAAATAGTGTTATAGAAATAAAGACATTACTCATCATCTTTACATTTCAATTTCAACATTAATATGGTTCTAAAGCGTCAACAACGATTTCCACAGTTGTACTTGCCTCAAAACTAAAGCTCATACTTTGGAACTTTAACATTTAATCACATTTATTGTCATGTATTCTCTTATATTAGTTGCTGATGATGATGGCACGTTTTTAGTTTCATGTTCGATGGCAATTTCTATATCAGAAAAAAG
Organism: Cyphoderus albinus; assembly: GCA_021029165.1. Lineage (NCBI taxonomy): Eukaryota > Metazoa > Arthropoda > Collembola > Entomobryomorpha > Paronellidae > Cyphoderus > Cyphoderus albinus. The sequence goes on along the minus strand of VYYJ01000726.1, from coordinate 32,488 downwards.
GCGTTTTACGTAGAAACATTGAAGTCTAGTATTGCCGTACAATCTGATATTTCAATAGATCTAAGTATTGATTCTTACATATTCTACGCTTCTATTTTTATCAAACAATAATATACAATAATAATATACAATGATTTTCTATACTACTTTTTAATTTGTGAAATTCCACTTACGCTTCTCTATCCAATTTATTTTTCTATTTATTGATCATTTGATCCGTTATCGTGAAGTAGATTTTGATTTTATGAAATGCTTTGCGCTCCTTTTTTTACGTTGTGGATCCCACTTCCATCAAACCCGTCCATTGCATTACACAGGATTACTTTTCACTTTGGTATTTCCAATCGACCCTCTCACTTTCTCCTTAAAATATATGATTAATGTGTGAATGTGGAGGCATGAATGGGAGTGAGTAATAATAGTACATTGCAGTTTGGTGTTTTCACATATCCACAACAAGGGGTTAGACTATAGTACCTCTTGACAAAATAAAGTCTTCATGCTTCTATGCCATTTAGACAACGAGTAAAGTGTTGCCATTGTGGAATGTTGAATGGAATGTTTATTGTGTTGTGTGAATCAGATCATGCCAGCCATGCAGATTATAATAAGTAATCCGTCATGTTCTAAGACTTTTAGTCTCACTCTCGTTCAGTTTTTGCCCTCCAGATCAACGGAAAGATATTTCGATAGTCGGTATGTAACTACGAATTGGAGTGGTAGATTATTGTTTGTGTTCTACGCATCTAGAAGTAAATGGGTATAGTGGAGTGTAATCACAATCATTGAGTGCCGTTTTGATTGAAGTATTTTGTATAGTCTAATCACTATTGTTTTCGGCACTTCTTAAAGCAACATACTGTTATTGATTGAAGGAAACCACTACAAATGAGGGTTTTGGTCTTAGATTCTAGCTAGTTGCAATAAAGACAAATCAATTGTAGACAGGGTCTCCGTCCATTCCTTCGGCTTGACTTAATAAAAGCTTTTTAGTGACAAGGCCATCTGATATCACATATTAGAAACAATTTGAGAAACTATCAAAGAATTCCTGTAGATTAGAACGGTTTTTACCGATGTCATGCATTTGGTGACCCTAATGTGCAATTGATATTTACTTACAAGGGAACGTTTTCTGGTGCCGCGAGCATCCAGAATAGAGACCTAGCACATCTTGTACAGTTTTTTCTCCTCTTTCAGAATTGCCCACATTTATTCTGCAAGACGCAGATTTGAGCTCACAGCATTAATTTTAAGATTTTGATTTTGGATATTTATTAACAATCACCCTTATGCAAAATTATGACAGAACGTTTTTCTGGAAATATAATTTAGATATAAGCTACATATAACGCAGGTAAAACGTAAATATATAATCAGTAATGCATTAAACTGTCCGCACTATTAAAAAACTAATATGCTTTAGAAGTTCCTTAAGTACATATATTTCTTTACTAAATGAAATGCACTTAATAGGTGATTTAAATGACTGCATTTCAATTTAGCAATTTTTTTCAACATTAGAATTTAGATATGAGCTACGCTACATGCCGAAGGTAAATAGTAAATATGTTACCAGGAATGCACTGAATGCGAGAAAATTGGTATACATATGTATTGAAATGCAGTCATTGAAATGACCCGTTATGTGTATCTCATTTGTACATGTACATGTCAATGTACATGTGTACCTATGGTACTTCTAAAGCATGTTAGTTTTTTAAATAATAGTAAAAACTAATTAATGTATTACTGATTAATATTACTTTTTTCCTTTGATATATGTAGTTTATATCTAAATTATAATTCCGGAAAAACGTTCTGTCATATTTTTGCATAAGGGTGTATGTTAATAAATGTCTAAAATCGAAATTTTAAAATTAATGCTGTGTGCTCAAATCTGCGTCTTGCAGAATAAATTTGGGCAATTCTGAAAGAGGAGAAACAACTGTACAAGATGTGCTAGGTCTCTATTCTGGATGCTCGCGGCACCAAAAAACGTTCCCTTGTTAGAGAACTTTGAACTAAACAGATGCACATTGCCCCAAAAGCAAACGGAGTAAGGCCGAAAGTATTCGTACAATTTATTATTCGAGAATATCAGACTCTGTTAAGCTTTTGCTGATCCTATACATTGATAGGACAAAAGACTCTTAAAATACCATGAGCTTAATAGACGATAGGCGGTCCAAGCTTTAACTTGGAACGGAAAAGCTTACAATTAGATTATTTGGTTCGACAAAATGAATTTCAACTTTCACCATCTTAATCTTTCATTCGGACTAAGTGACTGATAGTCACGGGTATGTCCAATATCTCCATCTATTGTCAAAAATAAAGAAATCTATACTCATTTCCTGAATTTAATTTTTAACTCACAGCACGTGTATGATTAAACCGAAAAAGTGTTGGCCTGATGCTAAAACATCTACATATTATTTTGTTAAATCGCATCAGAATCTGTCCCAGAAAAAGCGAGAAAATGGAAAAAGCACTCATAAAAGTGATCACAAGCTTTACAAAAGGAATCATTGCATCTCCTTTTGGTTTGTTAGTCAATCTGTCACATTCAATGTGGAATGTGTGCAGTGCACGAATGGTATTCAGTGTGAAGAAATGAACCAGGTACAAGAGCGAGAAAGAATTGATATGAATGTGTCACCGACGTCTACTATTGCTCGTCAAAAGTGAATGGTGAGTGGTGAAATGTGAGAGAAACCCTGTTTCCGTTTTGCCTTTTGGTTACGACTGTGCGACTCTCGATGCTTTGCACACTTTTCTTGAACAAAGGTTTCCATTTTTCCTTCTTTTACCTTCACTCAAACGGGATAATTTTTTGTTACCTGCATGACGCCAGCATCGCCTTTTGCCTTGATTTTTGTCAAGCAATACCTAACGGATCTCACCATTAACAGAAAACTTCCAAACGAAAGGAAAAGTCAAAGAATGATGATGACTGTGTGCTTTGTACATTACTGTTGTAATGTACCACAAAATAGATTTCTTTAAAAATCAATACTCCTCACTCCAGACTCACCGGAGGTTGCATTCATCGGGGAAAATCATGTGATGTAGAAAAATGATGTGGAAAGTTCCACATGATCATATATCCCTAACCTCAAAAACTTTGCTGTTACATTTTGTTCCGCCTCTACTCCATTTTCTATCCGCTTATCCAAGAGTAGCCCCCGCCGACGCAAGGATTTTTGAAGTTTGTCGGACTGGGCACACACACTCGACTTTCGCTAAATAAGAAAAGTGCAGATTTTTAGGATGCTGAACATATTTGAAGTTTTTACTTCAGATTGATAAGACATGACTTTACTTTAGAAAAAACTAACTAGATGCTTTTGAAATGTCGGCAAATGGATTGGACGACTATGTTGGCACGCACACTTCAGGAAGTTTTGCTGACGCCTGATGCTGGATAATCCTAGATACAGTTTAAATTATCATCATTCCGAAAGCTTTTCGCATCCGAATATTTGGTAGAAATAATCAAGGAGAAGGTATAATCTGTAATAATTTGGTGGTGAAGCTAAATTGTGGATTGAGATGAAAAGGGTTCATTATGTCCGTGACGGTGGGTTTCTACAAATATTGTGTAGATTTTCTTACTTCAGTTATTCACCAAAATTGATTAAAGACCTCTGCTCAGAGTTGAGTGTGAATTTATTTTTGATATAATCAGGTTTGTTTACAGATCTTATAAGACGAACGTTCGTGTTCGTCATCATGAGATACGTACTGCAGTGTTTGATGATTTCTCTGAAACATGTTTTTATGTAGTATTACCTTTTATTTGCAACAGTATCTGCGGCCCAATACCTGCCCCAATTTTCCTTATCCATATTATTAAAAGCAACAGTTCACGAGAGTCCTTTTTGACTACCTCTCGTTAAGGTAATGCATGTACATTTAAAGCATATTTCTACTTAAGAAAACTCACGCTATTGGGAGGTTCATCATGTGTAATTTTCGTGAGTTTAATGCGAGTACATGTGAGTTTCCAAATAAAATGTAGGCATCAAAAGGATCCCTCTGCTCCTTCCTCCTTTCTCAAAGTGTGTCTCCGGCATGGATTATTTTAGATTCACACACAAGCTAATAAGCATGGCAAAGCATCAAAAATAGAATGGCTTGGCAGCAAGAAAAAGTAATATTTAAGTGAGCATTATGATGTGATGTGATGGCTGCGTGCACATTTTATGCATCATCATATCATACTATCGTACTCTGCTCAACAAGACCTTCGCTTCACGTAGAAATCCAAAAATACAGTAGAAAGTAGTGGAGCATGTAATCTGCTGCTGTTGAGCATCCAGACAAAAGAAAATGCCACTAAAGCTCCGTTTTATGTAGAGTAGGAATAATGCGTCGTGTCACGGATGCGGTGCACCTTGTACGAATCTGTTTGGAATTCTTTGTACAGTTTTTCCTTGCAGAATCTCAAGAAGTAAAAACGTTTGTGGAATACGTTTGTGTAAGAAGTTTTTTAGGTTCGCAGATGTTAGGTTTAAGAATTCAAAATAATAATAGATATGTACCAAAAAAATAAATACAACTCAAAACAAAGGTTGATGGCGGATATTACTTGTTCAAACAACTTCCACCTTAAAGCTTTGTATTTAATATTAGGTAGGTAAATTGATTAAGCCGGTATCAACGTGTTTATTGGGGTTTATTTCATTCTCCTGTGATTTTTGTTTATGATGCAGATGTAGGGAGTTCTTTTGTTAGTCTGAAAGAAACTTGCTAGAAACTGAATATCATATTACTGTAGAAAAATAAGCAAGTTGGTACTTCCTTAAAGCATTGTTAAGTAATTTCAAACAGTCACTCTAAATCCCACGTACACAATAAATCATTCATGAATCTCTTGCGGAACACTAAAGATCTTTCTCCATCATCTGGACAGATAGTGCCTGTAATGAGAACGAAAAGCAGCCAACCAATTTGGTTACTAATATAAGGCGTACACTGGAGGTGCGTAGCTTTTTATTCTTACGGCTTTGCGCACTTAATTTTTTATAATTTATAAGCTTGTAAACTTGTAAAGTTTATATATCTAAATTAAGAGTATGAAGCTAGTGTATGTACAGTAACGACTGAAATGGTTTACATGTGCACATTTAGAGAAATAAAGTACATGTTGTAGAACACAAGATTGTGCGACGCAAGAAAACGGGTCACAAGGTAAGTTAGCTCTGTGGTCACCATTCTGAAATGAACATGAATAACAATGTCATGTACTTTGGAGCCATTTCCCTTTAATCGCATGCTTACATTTTACGAATAGTTTATATTAATTTTCATGTATGGTTGGTATATGTATATCTGGAGTATCGCTGAACGCAGCAAGAATTCATGAAATTAAAAGCTAAAAAATTGAATAATGGTATGTCACAATCACTGCAACCTACAAAACGTGTTTTCATAATTTGTATTGGAGTATAAGTGTAAAGTAATCTAGCGTCAATATCTTAAGCATAAGGAAGGAACACGAGCTAGCAAATATTTTCCATGCGTACTCGTGCAACCTGTACCGCCAAAACATCCTGTTTGCAGATTCGTGTCAGGAGTCACAACTGAGCTAGTTTGTTCATTAAGTCAGAGAGCGTAACAACAATATCAGCCATAGACACAACTGACTACGCTCGTTTCATGAGCAATGCCAAAAAAGTGAAACAATAAAATGGGTTACTAATTTTTCAGTATGCTGTCTGCGAAAAGCAAATAGTCCATGTAAACTATCGCGAAAAATAATGAATATATTGCAAATGTGTTGTGTAATTACGCAGGTAATGACAACGCAATTACCAGCGATTATTTAACTCAAAACATTCAAAATAGTACAACAACAGTGACGACAGAACGGCAATGCTGCAACGGCAAATGTAAAATTATTCAGAAGAATGATTATATATAGGACCATAGGTTATGGCATCTTATTCTAAACGTAAGGACGTACTGTATATTTCTACTTAATTCACCACCACAGACCTCGACGAGTCAGACTTCATTTGCGAGAAGAAGATTGCAACAATTTGTCGTGCACTACTACTAAAAGTCACCCAAGCTATCGTTCATTCATTTTATTTTACTCTTTTATATGCATTACTTCTGCAGTTGCTCGGTTCAATTTGAAGGCGAATAGCCATTAAATTAATGAGTAAATACCTTGGTTTGCCCAAATAATTTTCAGCCATGTAAATTTTCTTTCGCTAATTCGTGTGTATTTTACCACTTTATCTAATCAATTTAATTTTTATCCTATCAACTGTGCGGTTGTAACAATACGACAAAGGCTGTATGACTGTTACTTGCAAACAAATTTTAACAATGTTTGCTTACATTAAGTCGCTCATTCATGAAATCACTTGGTCGTGTGCAAGGCCTTAAATTTACTTTTCGCCAGTTTGATCAAGAGATGATCATCATCGGAAAAGATTGGCCATTTTCGAATACGTCGGCAGAAGCAGTGATTTTGCACAAAATCATTATCGAAATAGTAATTCACATCTATTAAATTAAATATTAAGCCTTTCATTTAAAACCGCCAAACAACAATTTTGCGTCATAGATTAATTATCATATATTATGCAGTTATTACAAGTAGTTGTAGTTCTATTGTTGCAGCTGTCTTTATTTAGGATTAGGAATAAGTGTAATTGTTTGGGATTGGTTGGTTTCGTAAAAGTAATAAAATTCTTTTTAGTTGCATCAGCGCATTTCAAGTTACTGCATAACGTATATCAACAGTAATAGCACTGAGTATCGAAATACTTTTTTCCTTAAAACTTAAAAAAAAGAATCTTCGGCAATTCTACACCAATGTGCTTTTTTTATTTTTAGATAAACTAACTATAATAAAACGATGTATGTTAAAATAACTAATTATTAAAAAGGTGGCTCTTCTGAGAAGGCTAGAGACTAGAGACAATACTTTTGCAATTTTATGTTCATTTTACATTCATTACAGCCTTCACTTTTATCTTCAGTCGTGATACCTCAATTTTCGTCAAACTTTAATGATGCCATAGAAGGTAGACAATTTGCGAATTTTGAAACTGCTTCTAAGTGTAAGTTTTTAGCATAAGCAAATAAGTTGGTAAAATTTATTCAGAGACTACTAATGATCATTTAATAATGTATAGAATTGGAGTTTGAAGCAGTTTTTGCTCAAATATTCATTCCTCGCAAAACTGAATACGAGAACCGGACGCTAACACATTTTGTGCAAAAAAAAAAAAAACCAATTTACAAATCTGGATTCTACCCAAAAGACTTCCTGTCATATTTTATGATCTCTTCCTTAAATGCTGATCTAGAAGTAGGGCGAGAAATATTTCACTTTGTGATTGACATGGGTTACTGCGAGACTATTCTCTTCTTCCGTTATACTGGTTCCACTACGGTTTCAAATATGCCAACTGATAAACTTACAATTAACATAAATCCTTCCTATTAATAATATTATTGTATCATTATCATTATTAAATTTTCCATTTAATATGTCTACATCCTCATCCAAATTTTTTGTTCCGGTCTATAAATAATATGCCTGGCCTACTACCAATCACTAAAATTATATAAAATACTTACTTTGGAGCAAATAATATTTGTTAAATTAGTTGCAGTTAATTTTAAGACGTTATGACATGAGTAATAAGCCTGATATAATTTCAATTTACCGCTACAAATGGAGTTTAATAATTTTACGCTTAATTTTAATAAAGAGATACGATTCGGTTTAATTGATGTCTGAATTAAAATATTATGCAGATGTTGCATAAAGACTGTAGAAATGAATCACTAATTTTTTGGTAAATAAAAATGTTAAGGCAGCTCGATGTTGCTGTGCACGCAAATTCTTTCATTTTTTGTTCCAAAACACATCATGTCCAACAAGCCAATTTCTGAAAATTAATTTGCAGGACAACTTCAAAGAAACCACATAAAAGTAGAATTAGGTTTGTTTTAGGGTTACTCGATACTCAAAAACGTTCATTTATTGACCAGCATTTTAATTTAGCCTAATATAAAAAGCAATATTTAGCCTAAACAAAAAAAAAGTTACAAAATTGAATACGTATGTAATTGCAGCAATTGTAAATGCTGCGACTATACTATTTAGCAGACAAAACATCCAGATTTTAATCTTCAGATTCAAATTGGATTTCGATTTGTGAAAGCACGTGCATTACATTGGACCAACCTTATAAGAATATTATAAAATGCCTTTTAAAGTGAGTATGAAACATACAATTCATCAAATTCATCGTTACAAATTTCAGAAAGTTGATTTAAAAAATCAGTGAATAGAATAAGCCGTCTTATTAGTTAAAGGTTTTATAATCTTCCATAACATCCAATCCTTTATTTACCATCGCGAAAGCCATCTCGGAAGATCAAATATTTATACGATAAAAAGGCGAAAGGTCAAATTTAATCCTGTACCGTACACAGCATTGACTGAAAAGTTTAAGAATTCTGTTTCTCAAGTGCAGTTTCGTTTACTAAACGTAGTACGAATAGGTAAACGTACTATTTACTAAAACTAATACAGATGCGCATAACGTACGTAGTGTTCTGCAGCAATTTTGTAAAACTTCACTTATTCATTTTAAAACGTATATCAAAAGCTTACAAATCAGATTCTAATGTACATGTAGTTAGACCTATTTATGGATTCAGTTATAAAGCAGGCACTTGACGAAGTAACTGACGGGTATTGTGCAACATAATTTTTCGCTCACTTTGATATGCAAACACCAGAAAATGGAAATGTCGTAAACGTTGATCGGTTGATCACTGGGGTTTGAAAACAGATGTATTTTATTCACCGACAATAAAACAAAATGATGTTCAGTCAGACTCAGAATAAATAGACGCTTTTAATGAAAGGTATCGTTAATAACAGCACCGTTCAAATTCGTTACCAACGGTTCATTTTTTGGAGTAGCGTTGCTGAACATAGACTTGCTCACTTTTGTACACCCTAGTGAACGGTGCTGGTTAGGAGTAGTATCTCTTATCAATTACAAATGGCTACGTATAGAATGCAAAATACTCTGACAATTTACGGTTGTTACATATAAACACTGGCAGCTTCAACATTTGATAGTCTTTTTTATGCTCTACAGTCTATAATTTTTATTACGCGTTTGGTTAGCAATTACTTTGAGAAGTTATATTTGTTGCGTGTTGCGTTGCGAATGTAGTATATCCTATATAAAGCCGATCACTTTGAGAAATATGCTAAATGCTTGGAATGCTTGCTGTCTTAAAGTGACGCACCCGTAGAATGAAAAGATTACTGTTACTAACAATTATTCCACTAATCTTCTCAGCTTCCATCATTTGTCGTTGTCGTGAAGTATTAACTTTTAACCAGACTGAAAATGAAGCTGACAAAGATAACGGACCATGGATATTAACTTTTATAACGTATAGCTCAAGAGCTCTGCTGTTTATTAATACCATTTAACTTTTGTGGCCGACTTAATATCTGACTGGAGTGTTTGTGGTAGGAGTCATGAAAGAATCTTTTTATCTGATTCTTCAACGTCTTCAACATCATGCCATTTTCTTACCAAAATTTACCAAATGTATGGAACTTTGTAAACAGATGCCACGTAAGCAGAATTGCGAAGAGCTTGGAGTCAGGAGAAACACTATACCATCCACTTCACATCATTGATTTTTTACGTAAATAATTGCTGAAACTGTCGTGTCGTATGTAACTACAGAAGACGCTTTGTAAATAGACATTAATTTATGAATGACTTATTTTTAAGCATGATTTAAAGCGTGATCTCGTCAGAAATTGTCAACTTAAAAAATTGGGGAATATAAATATTGCTTTTACATCTTTTCTTACTATAGTAAGATGTTGCGTCAGCTGAAGAAGTTCTTGGGAGTTGCCTGAGTTGCTTCTTTTGACGACTGAGAGAGTGGAAGAGCTTAATTTCATTTAATTTTCATGAAATATGTGTCACCGAACAAAAAGAGAACTGTAAAAATTGCACAGCATCGTGATACCACCATTTAATCTCAAGGGGCAATATAAAAACAACCTCATTTAAAAAAGCGAAACTGTTTTTAAATGTTTACCTTAACTGTGAGTTTATAGCACAAGATATGAAACTGAAGTGGTATCTTCTTCAGCCTAAGGAGATCTGCATGAAAGATGTTTATTTTCTGAGTGAACAATGTAACTACAGCATTGCCAAGAGGCACCCCTCGAAATTTAATGCGTCAGCCAGTCGGTCAGTAAGAAGTGCGTTGTTTAAATAAATGAGCTCTACGTGCCTTTGTAAATCACTTCTATCTGATTATTTTCAATGAACTCCAATCTTGTCTCTCTTTTTTATGAGCAATGCATTAATATTGTTTGTTTAAAACTATCGATATAAATATTCAGTACTTCAGTGTAAATATAGAGCTAATCTATAAAGTGATGGAGCGTGCCTGAGATGTCCTACCAAAGAATTTTTTAATTATGTTATTTTCGTATTACATGACGAACAACGAAGAGAAGGACAAGTAAATCAACTGACAACGACATTGACTCACACGGAGGACGGAGTACCTGTGCTATTTGTGGCTTGAAAGCTGCAGCATAAATATTTGAAAAGATCAAATCTAACCAGAAATTTACCTTTTCCTTTCTATCGCACGTAATATTATTTTCAATGACCCAAAGGGCTAGAGCATGCACAGCACACCTAAATACAACTGACAGACGAGACAGAAGCAGAAAGTTTTGATGATTTTATTATTGAAATAAACCTATGGATATGATATAATAATCGTAATGTAATCAAGTTGTTGGCTGCTTTGTTGTAAAGACATGCACAATATAGTAGTGGTTTACTATTCATTATACCATAGTTCCACGGCTCTATACCTTAGTGCCGTACTTACCTGTTGCAGAGCATCACAAGAATATAGTGTCTGTGATTCCCTTCAACCACACTACTGCCTATTCATAATTTTTGAAATAAACATTTAAATTCCTTATAACTGAAGACGGCTTAGCCTTTACTGAAAGGAAGCCGAAACGTTTTCAAAATAAACTTTGAGAAAGGTAAATTTTCCAACGAATTATCGGAACCGGTAGACGAAATCAAATCATTGTTATCCCCAACAAGAGAATGTCCTTCATTGATAATCAGAAACTGAAATATTTAAAACTGCTTCCAATACTAAAATGAGACATTTTGGGCTTATTTCACAGAAAACTTCAACGCATGCAGCAAGCAACCCTCTGAGCGCATATAAATGCTTGAAATTGTTCTCCGACTGCACCGTTTCGCTTTCATACTTACGTGCTAATAAATAAAGTATTATTTACAAAGGCTTCTTTCCTTCTTTCAAGTCCATTTAGTTTGAGGAAGTGATATTTTAGCAATAGTTAATTAGCACGTATCTGTTTTCAATGAATTGGCTTTCATTCATAGAGAAGCAATAATGTGCTTTACGGTGTGGATTTTATATTATTTGAGGCGTCTATTAACGGTAATTTAGACCACACGATACAATATTATTACACATACCCCTTCATTCATTCTGCGCCGTGTTAATTATCATTATCACACTTGCCAGTTCACTCCTCGAGATTTAACAATGACTATGCATTTAGGAGCAAACATGTATGTACTTTGAAACAGTGATTTTGTTTCAAAGTTTGGGTCGTTAATGATCACAAATAGGAATGCTAAGATGGCTGAAGCAAGTTATAAGTAAAACTATAAACTATTGAGAAACTTTTTACATTCGAAAGTAAACATTTTATGAAGTACGGTGTGTTCATTGATTTGCCCATTCCCTGTATTTCGTCCTTTGTTTTCTTCCAAAATATGCCAACAAAATTCTTTTCAAAGGGTTTGAGTACTGTACGGTTTGAGTATTCATTCGGTGCTTACAGTTTGCGCAGTGTTGACAGCAAAGGAAAACGAAAGGTTTTATGCCTTGCAGTATGCCAACAAAAATGAAAGGGAATGGTAACTTTTGTTTTTACCGATTTTATATTACCCTTTAAGTAAAAAGAAGTATTTTACCAACGAATGCACTTCAAATGACAAATTGTGGAAAAAACGTAGCTTCGAGGGCCGATATTTACGAGTCCGTCACTGTCACAAAGATTATGGTTGTTGCATACAGCTTTTCTACGTAAACTACAAAATAAACTCCGCAGTGTGTGTCCTTACGTTTATTTATTAAGAAGACTGTAATCCACATTATAAGCCCAATTCCACCAATTCCTCCATCAATTTTATTGCTACGTGCATAAGAACTTATAGTGAACGCCACTTTGTCACGATTCATGCATTTTGCATCGTTGGAATTTCTTCAAAGTAGTCAGTCACAGGCTTGTAGTGATGAATGAGAATTGTCTGATCGCAGAGTATAAAATTCGTCCGTACATTCTTTCAACTTCAACTCCTGTTGTTTCTGAATCTTGTAAAAACGTAATTACGAAAAGGCTAGAGAGGTTATAATTTTTACATCCTTTGGTAAAGCTTGATGATCTACTGAAATTCCTGCTTTAATCAGCAAACGCATTTGTTCCTCTTTTACATAAACTCATTTCCGTCTTCTCAGAAAAAATCCTAATTGAGCGACTGCAATAATGAAGGTATTTAACGCTCTAGCTACTGCCTTTTGCCTCCCAAACTGAATTTAACGTGCCACATTGTTTTAATAAAAACGATGTGACGTGCGGTAGGTAGAAATAAATTGCTACACATATAAGCAGCTGTGCATTTGGTACATTGCAACTTCTGAACAAACTGATCCTCAGTTCAAGGTTTTATGCATGAGTTAACTAGCTGTGACAAGAGGTTTTTTTTGTATATGAATTGAAACAATTACTCGTACCTAATTCAGTTCAGATTCAGTTGAGTAAAACTGCATAATATTTAATATAAATATTTAAAATAATAAGCCAAATGAATTTTTTTGTGGCGTGAGCAATTTGTTTCATTGCTCTAATTTTTATCAACAGTCATCAAGAACGAGTTGAATAAAATTAAAGGATATCTTCATTGTGCATATTAAGTGAAATTTTTATCTTTATATCCTACGTGCATACCAAATAACTTAACGTGGACTTGGTTAATAAGAAAGAATGCCACGTCTGAATATGATGTGATGTAATAATATTTTATTGTACCAGCCAGGACTTATTCGCAACTACAGGGAAGTATGGCGAGAAATGCAGAATTTAATTAGTATAACTTCCAAACACATCTTTCCCAAGACCATCATTGAACTCACAATTCATATACAAAGTTGTTCATACAGTCAGTATAGTAATTCAGTCAAACCCGCTCAGACCAATAATAATATTGCTCATTGCTCACCAAAAGTGTTTCTAAGCTTCCGCTTTATATATTAAGGTCTGACGTATAAAAGATCAAAAAGAAGCGAGATGAAATAGGGCGTTCACGCTCAAGAAGCAGCTTGACAAGAGTAGCATGAGTTTACATGCTCTTTTAGTTAATGCATTCATTTCAAATCGCTGTATTATTGCGAGCAAAATAAACCATTCTTGCCGGCATCATGTCGTATTAACAAAAGTGGTAGAAATAAGCCGGCGTGGAGAGATATGCAAAATGTATTTTAAAAGTGCGCAATATCTTGCAACTGAATTGAGATCCTTCCCTTTCACTCTTTTGAGCGAATTATGCTACATAAATATTTATACCAACTGGTTGAGGTAGAATTGACGCCCGACGCCCTGTTTTCCTGTTACTGTTGACTTTTCTGTCTGAATGTGATTTAGAGAACCTCTGTTTTTAAACGGGTCATTTTAACACTCAGGTCAACCCATTTCTTTTAAGTGACGCTTTGTTATTTTATCTTTCAACTGAGATTTGTCTTGGACAGCGAAGGTAAGACAATTTGCTGGTTTCGAAGTAAATTGTAAAATGTAAATAAAGAAGCAACCTTTTGTTTCAAATTTCTAAAACAGATGTGGGAAGGAAAAGGACAAAAGCAAAGGCGTCTTGATGGTAAAGGATTTTAATAAGATGGGACGTTTTACGTTAGTGTGATTGTTCTACTGCTTCCTCATGTTCTGTCACCTTTCCCAAAAAATGGGTGTGCAACTGGATTACACATGTAAAAAATATTCGAACGTGGCTCTACTTCGACTAGCATTTCAGTCTACCATGCAGTAGACCTTAGCAAACGTTAAATGATGGTGAAGTGGCCAGTAAAGGAAAGAGGTACATAAGTATATTGCAAGCAATTCTACTCTAAACTGGAATCTGTCCAAAACAAAATGTTTTAGTCTGCGGAAACCAGAACAAATCAAATACAATTTTCGGATTTACTCTCAGAAAAACGAGGTAATTTAAGTCACAAAGTCACAATTCTTGCGCGAAGCCATGGTTGATACGGCAAGCCAAGTCTAGTTAGAATTAGAAGAAGTGAAGCCAAATGTAGTGTTTGGCATATAGTCCGTCGCTTGTTTTCCACTCTTTTAACAAGAATCGCTTACCGACTACACAATGCAAAGGAAAATCCCAAATTGTGTGTAAATTCAAGTCACTCTTTATCTCCACATTCTAAAGATACATTGACTTCGTTTAACATAAACCATGTAAGTACATAATGCAGTGGAACCTTTTCCAATTTTGGATTCTGAGTTACAGTATTAGAGAAAGGCAATAGCGGATGTACATTTGTTCGGAGTTGAAGAATATCGAACATCGATATTGACCACATACCTCGTTAAAAGTCTGCTTGAGGAGTTTAAGGATGATATTAATAAAGAATCGTTTGCATCAGTCCATTTTGGGGATTGTTCTATCTAACATTTATTTACTTAAAGTACTCAATTTACAGTTTCGTTTGTTCCAATTTTCTCAATTATCCTTGAACTGAATCATTGCAGATAAACTACGAGACATTTATGATGCATTAAAATGATGATAAAGTAATGCATTCTAAGATGATATGATAACACAAGACTTTCGTAGCTATCCGGTCTCGTCTAACAATCTCATGTCAATATATAAAAGTCTTATGCTAAGTGCTATCAGACTTAAAATTACGTTCACAAAGTTTCGTAACACGACCTTTTCAAGCATGATTTATAATATCCGCTGCAGAACAACTGAGTTTGAGCTTGTCTGATTATATGGCTATGTAAATATATTTACTTTCTGATAGTAGACAGTTGCTAATTTGATTTTGTACATTTTATTCAACATTTATTCAAAAATATTTTACATCGTAATAAGTATGGTAGTTTATCTGAGCCCATAAATTAAATTGAGACCAACTGGTATTGCATAAGGTACTCTGGTTTGTTCGCACAAATAAATGACACGTTTACCTTTATAAATTTGCATAGCAGAAAATCAGTTTTTTGTCCCTAGACAATATTTTTATAGTGCAATATGCCTCAATGAATATCGAATACCCCTTTCAAATTGGAGTAAATTTCATTCGTGGTTCTGCTTGTATCTGTGCCATTGACGGGTACTCGCTCTGTTTGTGATTGTTTGTCAATGTGGTCAGTTAATTTTATTGTTTCTTGTTGTTTCCTTAATGGTACCATTGCGGTGGGAATTGGACACATTCGACTAATGTGTGATAAAAGGTTATTAGAATTTCTTCTTCGCACGTGCCAATAAAATGATTTCCAGTTCACAGGATAACCATTCAATTTGAATAGAAGTCATTTGAATAACATAATCACAATCTACATTTAACTTTTCCGTAGATTTCAATTCTTTTCTTATTATTGTGAATGTTGGTGTCATCTCATCATTACTCGTTTCATGCATTCAAGAAACTTATTTCGCTTGCAAAAACCGTTATTAATACCTTAAAAACTTTTCTTTTGGACTTAAAATTAGAACGAGTTGAAGAAGCGTAAAAGCCGCAAGATGAAGTTGATTTCCCACGAATCCTACTCCGACGTGGAGCAAGTTTTAGAGAAAGGATGAAGTGAAAGCTAGTTTGTTCATCATCTCTCGTGCTTATTCATTGCAATGGACCTACATCTGTACAATTACTGAGAAGCGGAAAGACCTCTCTTCTGAAGCAGAATTAAGGAGAATATGACAGTACAAGTTGGACGAACACGAAACTTTCTTAACATATACACCTAATGCGCAGAACACAATATTAGGCCAGAATGAACTGGAATGGTGATCCTGTTAACTACTGACGAGTCCTAGAAAGAAACTAACTTCTGTAGTCAGCGGTGGTGTTTTTATAATGCATAAACGTGTACATATGGAGCAACCCACTTTTTCTTGCTATTTGTAGCAAACTTTCACTTCCTTCCAATTTTACTTTGCGTTTGTATTTTAATACCACAACTTGGGGCCCCTACACGATTCCACATAGTTTTTGTACTCGGCAACAAAAATTGTTGACACTGGCAAAAATTAATCTTCTCTGATTCTCCACATAAGACAGAGTTGTCGATGACGTATTCATTACTTCTCTAAACTTGCAAAAATATTATTTTTCACTATCAAATTTTAGGTGAAAACTTTGTCTTCTCCCAAATATAGACGTCAGCATATCGCATTTGTAAAAAGTAAAAACGCTTTAAAAATTGTTTGATTTAGTTTTATTAATTGTTCATACTCTCAGACTTTAGATTAGTTTTCAGCTTATGACTTTAGACAGAAACAGTGACCAATTTACCTACACAAACTTTCATTTAAGTTTTAAGATATTTTATTGTTAATTTTTATTTTTATTATATACGGCAGTCCCTGTACACATTAAAAATTGTCAAATCGGTCGGTCAATACCGGCGTTCAAAATATTTACTCTCATAGACAGGTTTAATTGAGCTTGGCTGTGTTTGCATAAGGGCATTTACTGTCAAAGTTCAAAACTGGTTGTTACAAAGGCCACAGACATTTACAAAGATCACAAATAAAAATCCATGCCACATCACAAATCAGAAGCGAGGAGTTTTGGTTTTTGAGAGACATCATCAAACCTCCATGCCATGACTCCATGATAAATAGCAAGGTTCTTGAATAGTGGGTAAACAAACAGAGATTGGTGGTACCCTTTTCTGGCGGAGGGAAATCCACTAAAGCATGTTATTTGAGGTTACCAGAAACAGAAAATAAAAGGATTACCTTATTTGCTTCATGTAAGAATTATAATATACATTACTTTGTGTCGGATTCTGAAACCAGCGGCCATGACAAATTCCTTCAGCAAATTGTATGCGGATGTGTTATCACATGCCAGGATTATTTCTCATGAAAGCATTTTAAATTCCCAAGAGTATTCGCCAGCATTTCATATTGCAACCAGCAAAAGGAAATTCTCTGAACCCCTCATAAGTTTTGGGTCAACATAAAAGTTGTGCTTGGAACCACAAAAATCAGGGGATTCGTGCATGAAGCTTTTGACACTCCATTGAATATATTCTGCCAACCTCACTGATGAAAGGTGGCATTGTACAACATCACAGTTGGAATTATCGACGCAACTGGTAAGCTCAGGGCTTAGTAATAAATTCGGAATTTGAAACAAAAATGCTGAAAAAGATATACACGTACACCTACGGCAATTAAAATGAGATAAAACGAAAAAGTGGGTTTATTTTACCTTTCCCCGTTTACCCTTTAACGCTCACGCATTCGCAATACCAGTTGAAAGAACATAAAAGAGGGATGTGGTGGAGTCAACTGAATCAAATAAAAGCAGTTCACAACGGACTTCTGGTTGTTGCTCAGCCATTTCCGTTTCCCTGTTTTATTCATTGTCGTGCAGAGGACTACCTCTAAACACTCCCGCTTTTAAATTTAGCCAAACGAAAAACGAAAGTAAACTTGACCCATTTGTAAGTTCACATGTGCAATCGCACTTATGCGAACGGAAATGGGAACAAGAGTCATTCATTCGTTTACTTTCAGAAGAAGAATGAACTGAGCTGAGGTTTCCGTCTAAAATCAAAAATGTCTTTTATTCAAAACAGTTTCCACATACATATGTGTTTCATTAATATGGATTCTTGGAACAGATGCGTAGCATTATGAACTAAATTCATACTGTATGTGGCACAGTGAACTATAAGTTAACCGAGCTACCATTTTCTGTCCAGTTTTAAAAGATACTTGCGAAAATGTAAAAATCTAGCTAACCAATAAAAAGAAAGGAAAATATTATTTTACATGGACATTTTCATAAGAATGCATACTTAAGAACGTGCGTTGTGAACGAAATGAACGCGGTTTATAGAGTAGAATATTGTTATACTCAATGAAACAACGTCCCTGGGAATTCTTCCAAACATGCTTCAACTTTCTCTATCCACCATATCAAGAGAAGCGAAACATTTCACTGGGAATATGTATTTATGCAATGACATCAGTGATACTAGCACAAAAGAAGCTGACAATCTCAAGAAAGGTGAGTACATAATACTATGAATAAAAACATGGGCAAAGCCATCAACTTTATGGGGAAATGTTTTTAAAGACAGTCTACTTTGAAAGACCTTTACTCAGAAATAATACAGACTCGCTTATTTAAAAGTAGGAAAGAGGAAAAGGCAGAGCGAATTTTAAGTGCTTTAGTTAGAAATATGTCCTGGCAGTCTCCAGCTCTCTTTCTTTTTTCTCTTTTTTTGTCTTTTGTCTGAATAGACTTTTCTCTTTGTCTCGTTTCTTGCGTACATGTTACGTTGTTTTCACTACATTTGCCCAACTGTAACTGGACTTTTTCCTTCGCTTTTGTTATACCGCATTGCTTATAATATTAGCACGGGCACGACCACACACAGTTTGAAGTTTTATGTTTGCTTCCTAACACCATAACTTTACGGTGGACCATACCTTTCTCTAATGTGTTATCCGATGCCTTGCTCTCTTCCATTTTCTTCTTTTGTTCTTGTACAGGCTATTATTAACCCGTCGCAGTAACATGTATATAAATGTGAGACGTGAGACTGTTGTTGGTACTTAGTACTGCTAACTGCTATGCCTCGAAGGTGATTTAAGATACACGAAATGAGGCAAAGTATCATTCATTCAGTACATTCAACGTGCTTCCTTCCTAACAAATCTGTTAAGAAACAAAAACCTATTTATAAGAGGGAACTGGATCCTTGTTATAATTACACACTTAAAGAAAATGTGTAACGACTGTAATTTTAGTTCTGTACAGAATCACGCATGCATTTCAGTTCTCTATTACACCACTTATTACTTACTTTCGTAATGTTGTTTTGAGTTATTTACAAGTCACGGACCCTGCCATTGATTTAGTTTTGTATTGTTGAAGAAGCAAAACTTCGTATCTCTAACAGAAAAGTTCAGACAACTCAGAATCAGGGTAGAGCATAAAAAGCGACAACTTTCCTTTTATTCCAGATATTCTCTTCATAACTCTTGGTTTCTTTCCGACACTTGATAAAAGTCAGTTTTTTCATCCCTATTATGACTATTATTATTGTAGGAAAGTGGTCTTTCTTCCATTTAATTCGAGTGCATTCTCTTTACAAGTTGATCTTTTCAAATAATTTGACAGTCCTGGAGGAGACAAGTGCCATTACTGCACTGCTATTACGGTTAAATTAGATGAAACAAGAAACAAGAAAATAATAACGGAACAATAAATGCATTTTACAAACAAGTGAAAGTGGGTAGCAGAAAATTAAAATACTTTTTTTACTTGCGTCATTGCGTGCCTTTAATAATGAAAACAAAAAAGCCGTTCACCTAAAGACTCCAGTGAGCTAAGTTTAAAACAAAATTTCGAGTGGCAAAAGTAGTTTTAAGCGGATATTTATCTTTTCAAAGAGTCCATATTAAATGCTACTATCGTGAAAACAGGATAAGATTAATTTCTTAGTAGTTTCCTTTATTGCTACGCCTGTAACTATGTAGGGACTGACTGACTCTTTAATCCTCTGCCAAGTGGTTGTGGCATCTTAAGTACTTACCTGCTACAACTACGAAGAGCATTGGTTGTGTTGGCTTTGCTTTCTTTTTGTATTACAGCATCATATAACCACTGCAGACTGGAGAGTTACCACATAATTTACACGGCTTAAGTTAAGAGAAAGTTAAAAACGGAATCCTCTGTCGCAGTTAGATGAACATCAGAACAATCTTTTTCACATACATTTATAAAGCCAAATAAAGATACTGCGCATCAAAAAATTTTGCTGCAATTATTGATGGTAATTCACCACGTTGTAGTTTATATTTACTTCGAACTCATTTCAGTAGGGAATGCATTTTACACCTACATGAAAACACACAGCATTACAGTATTCGCATTAAATCCTAAATCAAAACAGTAAAAGTAACGTACTTAGAAATATAAAATTACTTTCCGAGGAAAAGTTTGTTGATGGAACTCCTTCGTTATGAAGAAGACATGAGAGTGTCAGCTCTGCATGTTACTGTTATTAGGATCAGATGCAGCAGCAGCGCCGATATTGACAGTTCAATTTGATCCTCGTTGTTAAGTGTAAGAATGATGCGATTTCTTTGATACTAAAAAGATCGTTTTGGGGCTACGGTTTGTCTTTCACTTTTCTCTACTCACAAACGCTGACAAAGATCCTGTATCAAGGAAACAGTATAAATTATTGTGGACGGCCCTGATTTTATCAAAATGGGCTTTCCATGTTCCAAGACTATGAGTCTCGTGGTATTTGTAAAAGTTCTGATACACGATCTAAAATCAGAAACCATTTCCCTGCGTATCAAATTTGTGAAATGGTCTATTCTGTTGGTGTTTGTAGAAGTTGATGTACATTTTCATTTACCTTCAAAGCTATAAAAAGTGCAAACAAGCTCACACTGATGCTTGTAACTAGTACATACTTTTGTCTTCGTCTTGTGTGACCAAAACTACTTGTCAATGTTTGTTGCCACTTGGGATAAAGGAAATAGTGTATTGATTACATACGTCAAAGCAAACTTTCACATGGCTTGGTTTCTCTTTTTCTCACACCGTCCACTTGCCATTTTCCTTTTCTTGGTTGTGTTTGTTGCAACACAAATTCCACATTCATTCCGGTCGGTTATTAGCTTTTCTACCACGTACTCTGTGCAATTTTGAAAACGCATTCTTCGCATTGATGTATTATCACAATTAATACTCGTCTAAGGGCGAAAAGGGACAGGCGATGAGATGAGTGTGACGGAAAAGACTTTTTTAGCTCTAGCTTTTACGGTTCAATAACTACATTTTTGTACGTTCCGTTACCTTTCTTCACTTACCCTCTGGTGACGTTGACGTCTTACCACCATCCCAAGACTTTTAATGCCATACCATTCTCATTCCATTTCTCAGATACTGGTATTCCTTTCATTGAGCAGAGTCGACTGTCGACAGAGGCAGAGTTACTGCACATTGCAAAACCTTATTGAATATGTTTGGCATACTTCTCCATCTCCATTTGAAACGATGATAGAAGCCGAGGAGCAGTTTTCTGTCAGAGCGGAGTGTGCAAACACATAAATAACTTTTGTGTGTGTTTGCTCTTCCTTCTCTCTCAGAAGCGTAGCGGCAAGAAAATATTGAATTAGAGATGATGCGGGCAGCCGAAATCGTCCTACAATACACCATTACTAGTTACCAGTTCCATTCTCACGGAGTATCAGCGTAACCTCTAAAATTACATAATGTACATCTTTTATAAATCACGTGTTGTATAATTTACTCGTGCTGTATTGCATTTCATATGACCAGTTTGCTACTTTATTCCTGCTCCTATCGTTTTACAGTCCAACATTAGCACACTCCAGTTTTCGTTCTGTTTTTAGTAGAAGAAAAAAAGAATCATAAAAAAGCCCTCGGAACATTTTTATGATAATACCTTTTCGCACACCATATATGATGCGATTGAAATGTAAGCTTGAGTACCATTATGTCTCTACGGAGCAGTTTTATCCTCCTCTTTTCTCTTCTATAAGGCTATGCTTTTAAACCGTGTTGTCTTCTGTTTTACCATGTATAATAAGGAATAAGACTAAGTACTCTGAGGTAGACTGAGCGATTTCTGGGCAAACATCAAGAAAGGAGGATCGTGGCAGTGGAGACGGTACCGGTTGGTCTAGTCGATTTCTTGCGGTAGTGCACTTATATTTTGCATTTTATATGAATATTATGCGTTTTATTTCATTGGTACACGGGGAAAAGCGGGTATCGGAAGCCAAAGAAGAATACGGGAATAAAATGGTTCGGAGAGGAGTGTGTGATAGTCATTGAACGGCGGAAAAACCCTGCTAAGTGTCAACTCTGAGGTGTCATTAATGTATTTTATTATGTGCGGTGAAACGCCATGAAGAACCATTGTTAAAAGGAGAATTACTGCCACCGCCGATGCTAAATTTTTTATAATGCTCTCCGACGTCTACTCTGCAAAAGTATCCATCTCCATCCACCCATTTCCAAGTGCGGAGAACGAAATAAATGGTTGAGTAATGTGGATTACAAAGTGTACAATTTGCTACGACTGTGGCACTGGGATGCGAGCGAGATAGCTTCGAGATGAATACGTAAAATGACACCGGTGACTCTAGATCCCATGCGACAAAGTCAACCGACTTAACTGAAATACAAAAGGAAATGGGAATTGGGCAAAAGAGAAAATTTGTCGGAAATCATGAATTAGTTAGAATTTGCCGTGTATGATGATGACGCAAATGGGAGAGAAGCGAAATGGAGGGTTTTATTAGGAAGAACTCTACCGCTCCATTGCTTCAATTCTTACAAATATCGCAATACACACTCGCACTCTCGTCCTCATCTTTGTGGTGGACTCTACCTCGACGTAGTCTACTTACACAATGCTAAGTGTTTCCTGTGCGAATTACTTATCTCAGTTTCTGTTGCTTGTATGTGGCACTTTATGAAACTTGCCATTGCTACTGATACTTGTTTCTCTCTTTCACACAGTCCAGAACAAACTGCCGCTTCATGTACCCAAGGCGTTTCAAAGGTGGAAGACTAAACTGAGGTGAGAGACTGACTTTCCTTGTTCCTTGGAGCAAATTAGGACTTTAACTGTCGCTTAATATATCTTTTCAGATCAGAATCTTGGTAATGATAATTTCGGGTACATAAAATTTAAATTATTTTTGTTCAGAAGAACCTTCCCAAAACAACGAACTCACGAACAACGAACGATGACATAACACAACTTCTAAATATCTCTTCGTTATAAACAAATGTATAATGAGAGGAAAAGTAACATAAAACTTTTTAATGTAGCTTTCAATTTTCTTTGCCTTCTAGGAAATTGTTGCTGCAATATCATTTATTTTCGCAGTTGCGAAAGTCGGATTTTGCGAGTTTATGAGTTGACTGACAGGAAACAGCCAAAGCCAAACCCTTCATTATCATTATACTCCATTATTCACCTAGGAACAAAGGCAAGATAAGGATAATGAAATGACTGCTCCGCCAAGCAAATAACGAGTTACTCACACAACCTGCGGACTGTTTTGCATTATTTGAAAATTACAAGATTTTACTTGCCACCTTTCCCTTTCTTTTCCAACTTTTCTTCTACCTTTCTTCAAAGTCGTTAGTATAGAGAAACCCTGTAATTCTATCTTACAATTAGCTAGTAAATA
This sequence comes from Cyphoderus albinus, assembly GCA_021029165.1. NCBI lineage: Eukaryota > Metazoa > Arthropoda > Collembola > Entomobryomorpha > Paronellidae > Cyphoderus > Cyphoderus albinus. Next base: position 8,891 of record VYYJ01000726.1, on the reverse strand, counting down.
TTATAATTGTCATGTTTCATTTAAGTCAAAACACTCCTATCTCCAAAATTTGCTATTATAGGTAAGTATGTATCAGCTCTGTATTCTATATTTTAATCCTTTTTCTCTTTAAGCTTTAAAGCAAAGCAAACAAGAGGCAGCAAAGACGAAAGAGAAATAAAAGAGCAAGTAAGCAAATCTGGGTCTTAATTGCTTTGTGACATGCCTCCAACAAAACTTCGTAAAACATTTTCTACTAAATGGATTCATTGTGTTAAGCTTCCGATGGAAAGTTGGGAGCTCGCAGTGTGACTTAAAATTTAGGTGGACAAACTACCTCTCGGCTGGTCCTTCCGATTCGGAGGACAGTGCATAAACTTCTATGAAGGAAAGGATAGAAACAGCCATTACAACTTGTTTTCTCGAACGGGTTCTTTAAAGGAAAAGTTTAATAATGTAAACAAAGAGAAAATAACATAAATTTCTGTCGCTTTAGGTTTTCATCTTAAAGTAAAAGTCACTGAGGTGAGTGAGGGTAGCCCAAAGCGGAGAGCTTTCTGTTTACAGGTAAAATGAAACAACGCAATTCTACAAGTATAAAAACGTATTTTTATTTTCCTCCCGAGTTATTTTTATCGCAATTAATTTGAAATTTTTGTAGTTTGTATTAAATGGTTTAAAATGCTAACTGGTTCAAAAATATTGCCAAATGAGGATCAAAGGAAAGCTTGTGGGGATGTGCATGTATAAAGTTGCTTTCATACTTCATACAAAGGAAATAATATAATTACTATTTACGTGATAATCATTCTACTGTTATTTAAGTATTTAACCTTGTGAAGATTTGGAACTGGGCAAGGCTTCCGCTGTATGAGGGTTAGAACAGACAACAATTGCTGTAAATAATTTGAACCTTTGAGTTTTCAATGTAACACTGATTATGTCACGAAATTGACGGAATTACCCGTTTCACCATTTCACCATAAATAAGCTATTTGCCTATAAGAAATATGCATATCTAAGAAAAGTTAACTACCGACGTGTAAGAAGCATAAATACAGAATGTGCAAAGTGTTTTAACTTATATTTCGATTAATTTTAAGACAAAGAATTGTTGTTTATTAAATCCGGGAATATTTAAATGTATACCAAAAATGGAAGTATGTGGTAAAAGGTGAGCCCCTTATTTCTTCGTAAGAACCTTGCTCCCAAAAACTATCTGCGTGTTATATTGGTAAAAGTTGCTTTTCGAAAGGATCCTGCAGACCTCATCTACCAATTAGTGCATCTATCTACCTGCTTTCATTATTATCATAAATTATAAACACTCCGTTGTTATATTCATTAGGGTATTTAGTAAAATTCTAACTTCCCGTAAGAGGTTCAAAAGGTTAACCATTCACACTTATTGTACCACATTGTGCTATGTAGTAAAAGTAATATTACGAATGGAGCATAATGCAACTCTCCTTTGAAGGATTACAAAGGAAATAAGGTGGTTACTTGGCTTTTAAATTATATTCTATCCGGTTTGAAATTAATTTTTATTGTGCGGCTCTCATCAAACGCATGCATACATAAAAGTCTTCTAGCGGCGCTTTCCTGTCACTACTCATTTCCATTTTCATCACTTATTTATATCCATTCAATCAACTCTTTGTTTAGTGATGGGCTATGATTGAATCCTGATGAATCCTTAACAAAAGGAAGACAATGTTGACGATATTATCGATTGCAATTGATTCAACAGCAAACAGCTTGATGGTGAACGTGGTAAGCTAAATGTGACTCTGGTACAAAGCCGCCATTTTGAGATGTGTGCTGGTGAGTTTAACATGCGCGTGCTCTGAATAATAATTAGTACCAAAAATGTATTTAAAAACTATAAATTTTAATGCTCAATAACTCCATAATTGAAAGTAACTAATCATTGTTATTATTCGTTTGCAAACAGTAAGCCAAAGTCTGAATGCAAATGGTGGGAGAATGATAAAGCAAATTTGGAAGCGACTACAGAAAAGTCTGGCACAATCCGTGACCTGACAAAACGGCTGCCGCATTCGCAAATCCTGAAAAACTTTTTTCATTTCACCTATCTTCTTTTCATGTTCCTCCTTGTAGCAAAGCGAATTGTTTGCAGCAGCTTCGTAGATGTCTTTGCACATAAACGCTGCCTTGTTGTTGGTGCTCGAAAAATGGTGCCCAAATGTGGGCTATTATTTTGGTGTACGTGTACCAACCGACGACGGTTTTCCAATTAAAAAGGGCTCTAAATATTATATAAATCTTGAAGTTTCAGGCATTAAAGGATGCTCTGCTCTGTTCTGCTCTACCATGCTGAAATCAAATTTTTAGTATGTATCTACTAGTGAAACATTTTTATAAGTAGAATCTTTTGGGAGCATAGCAGCTGCAGCATTAGCCTATATTTTGAAGGTCCCTAATCTAATCTAATGTATTTTTCATACTCAAGTTGTTTGCAAGCAAGAGTTTATTTTTTGGTCTGGGTCTAAATTACGGAGGATTCAGTTTACATTTTTAGATTAACTTTGTGATTACATCGACGACATGCCAAACACCATGAGAATACCTTGTAAGTAGTTATTTTGCAAGGTAGTTCAAATGTCAGTATGGAGCAAAGATTCGTAAGAAATATGAATGTTTTATAATGTGCTTGTTCATTCGCTCATTTTGTCTTTCGTGCCATTGTAATGTCATGTCAAATGTCGAAACAATATGTCACCACCACCTTTCCCTTTCTCCCAATTTGAAAGATTGTTATTATTACAACGAATTGAAATGCAATCATGACGAGGGACATTTTTCTCACTCTGTTTATGATGAAATTCAGAAGTGAATATCAGTTTTGATAAGTCAAAAAGTTTAACATTTAAAGTAACTGGTAATTCGAAAAGTAGTTGCAGGATCTGCATTGTGCAGTCGTGCCAATGACGACTATAAACCAGGTCGACTGGTACGGTACGAGCGAGGAAGCCAAGAATCACTTCATTTTTCAGCAGGAGGCCAAATGGGAAATTCAGCAGTAAATCAGTCAGCTTCGATAGTTTTATTACCATACTAATAAAAATACGGTGGTGCTTTAGCGCAGTGTCCATTGGCCGTGGTAAGCACACGTGCCCAAAGGAATAACCGAATAACCATACATTTTTTTGTTACAGACACAATACTTAAATACATAATGTTTGACTATTTATTAACTAATATTAGTTGGAGTTGAAGCGTAATAAATAAAAGATCACTATTTTATTCATTACTTTCAATTTTAAATGCTACCTTAGCACAGCAGTAAATGTTTATTTTTGTCTATTTTAAGAAATCAAAAGTCAAATGATTTTATCAAATGTATTGTTATGCGTCACCTCTGATGTTCTTGCCTCTCCCCACGTTCTCTAAACACACTTGAAGACAACTCCGTACGCATTGCTCTCTGTGACGCAATTTGGCTTTTGACTTAAAGATGAGTTGATACGTACATACTTTGTGTGCCGAGTATTTTCCTGCAGCTAAATCGATTGACTGCGCATATGATCTAAAATTCTCCCGTAAAACTACTACAAAAGAGTCACACTTGCATCAGTTATGAATACTTTTTATTTTTTATTTTTGCCAAATTAAAACAATGGAAAAACTGAACTTTGTCTCAACCAACATCAGGTTTTCACTGAAACAGTAATCAATAAGAGACAAGTGGGACATTCCGGTCCTCTTGTGCCTCGGAGTGATTTTTATTTGTATAATTTTTGCTGAGAATAAACACTGTTTTTAAATCACAGCATGCAGTTTTATTTTATCAACTTAAAATAAAATATGTATCTTTACTTAATTTACAATCAAGTCTGCCTAATAATAGAGTTGCTACAAGTTGTACACGAGATTAAATTTTCATACCTTACATATCACAGCGTTACTACTAGCTGTTTTACATTAATTGTTTAACCAAATGTGCCCAAATGAAAAGAGAGCAGCTTAATTGCAAATGCCTTTCCAAATAGGACAACTTCAAAGCAGAAACACTTATTGCAGGAGAATGATGCTTCTCCTCATGACAAATGTTGCATTACTTATGTAAGTTTATTCATCTTGTTTTCTTCCGGGGAATAGGAGTAATTTTTGCTCACTATCATGCGTGAATTTGCATTATTTACATCTTTAAATAAATGGAGAAAGTTACGGCACATAAGTGTTCATGTAACTTAAATATGGAGATTCTTTTCGTTGGGTAGTTGGCTCGGTCCTCCTTCCGTAAACATTATCCTCCGAAATTTGCAAAACATGTGCGCATACGAATTTAAATGTCAAAATAACGTTTGCATCTAGTCCAAATATTAAATGTTTTTATCCCGGATACCCCGTCACATCGACAATGTGTGAAGTGTGCTTATATAGTAATATGTATAAATGGGCCTGCCTCTGAAGTAATATTTTATTCTTATTGTAGATGCCTTCCACCTTACGTAAAAGTTTTATGGTGATTTTGTAAGCTTGAGATTTACTCGCTTTATTTAAGTTGATGGCGTAGTCAGGATATTTTTATGAATTATTTTTTATCTTGTCGAGTAATGTCATACAATCTTGGAAGATATTCTGGAAAAGAAGTAAACGGGAATTCTTAGGAGCAAATGATTCGGTGAAGGCTTGGATGGTCAGGCGTGAAGCAAGGAATAACTTTTACGCTACGAGTGTTCCCTTGATGTCGCTTTCCTTTTATGCACCTACAACAAGACAAACACATATTACGAAAACAACATCAAATTCAAGATAAGGCATGAGTTCGTTAAAGCTTTGCATGTTTGCATAATAATTCCCACATAAAAATATAAGTTATTAGTTAGCTTAAACCCCTCCGTCCGTCAGCCAAATATTTATATTCAAGGTATGTAAATTCCTGGCTGAATTCCGTTTCAATCCCCCCCATCCAACTCCCAGTTTTAATTTTTATTAAGATTATACTAATTTAACACAGTAACCCGTGGAAGGAAAATGTGCACTCTTTCATACACAATGTTTTTCGTAATTACGCATATGCATGAGAGTATAAGGTGACTTGACGTGTAATTTGTTCTGAACTTCATTCACCATAGATAACTCATCACGTCTCAGTCCGATGTAGTTTCCTGGTTGCGGAACAAAATTCTTACGCTTGCACCGAGTAAGTTTGGAATTTCAAATTACTTTTTAAAATCTGATACCAATTTTGATTTTTATTATATGTATAATGGTTGAATGAAAAATTTCACATTCTTAACAAGGTCAAAGTAACAGTAAAATTTGTTTAAAATCAGAAGGAAGCAGCACATGAAACATAATCACAGGAAGACTAACAAGCACATATGAAATTCAACACCAGGGGCTCAGGTGTTGAACAAAGTCTGCCTCTTCTCTTTTTTTTTTTTAAAAAAAAAGATGCGAAATTCTCCACGGAGGGATGCCATGAGTATTATTTACTTTCAACAGGAGAGGCGAGGATGATTGGAAGGCACAGGAGCGGAATAAAGAGAAAGCGGGAATGGACGACAGTTGAAGTGAAAGGGGCGTACTATAGATATTAATACAATAACTTGACTTGGCTCTCTCCATCATATCTACATTCCACATAGTATCAACGTGGCAGCATGGTTTATTGCGTTTACCAACGAGCTGCAAACCTGTTTAAAGGTAAATAACCAGATTTGTGTTTTTCAGTAGTGGGTGTGTACTCACAGACATTGTGTAGTTTGGTGTGTAATAAATTCATACCGGGAAAGTTTTTGTGACTCTGTTTTAGAGCGTCCAAAATTTCCCCGTTTCCAATATCAGAATCAGAAGCTTAATAAAAAATACTTCGCAGCGTAGAATGCGAAAGCGAAGGTACGTCGAAGAAAGGGAAGAAAAGGACTACTGAGGAGAAAATGTTGCACAGTTCAGTGGAATTGGTTGCATGAACCATGAGAGATGGAACAGTGTAATAATAATAAGATGCATGCAGAGTTTTGTGAACTGCCTCTCCACCAACTAAAGCTACCGAACGTTGTGCTCCGCACGAATTGTAAGATGAGAAAAGGTAATTTCAAGCCCGAATTTGTGAAGTAACCGGAAAAGCACTATACAAGCTGAACAAAGTCAGCGAGCGCAATATATTAAGTGTAAAGGGCACTGAAAAACGCCTCACCAAACGAGCTTCAAACAGGGAGGCAAGGCAGAGTAAAGAAAAGTAGTTCCAGTATAAATTACTTTCCATGTTTACTGCAACTGCGAGAAAATAGTCAAGTTGAAAAAGCTTATTGCCACATCGATTTGCTATAAATATATTTCACTGACATGCTAAAGATTCAAATAGATCAGATCATCGAAAATGCATTCTCTGCTTCTTTCAGTGTAAGTCCATCGTTCGTCTTCTGTGTCGTGTTCCCCGGCAATTTACTGGTTCCGAACGTCATCATCATAAACAACGCTGCACACACTTTCCGAAACACTTTATAAGGATTACGAAATACGAAAATTGGTCGCTTTATTTATTTGCTTATTTATTATCACAAAGACACATGATTTCAAAGCACGATAACAAAAGCTCTGGTTCCATGCAGTGATCCATGTCCCATCATCCCATGAATTATTTTGTTTTCGAATTATTACTACTTTATTTTGGCGAAGGAAAGTGGGCGCTGAGAGTGACTAAAACGTGGAAACCACAAACGTCAATAATATTTTAATGAATATAACCACAAGCCACCACAAGTAATAGGAGAGGGCTTCATAATCATGATCTTGTTCAAGTCGGTTGTTTTTGCGATATCGTGATCTCCTGTCAACAAAAAGTATTTTGAATGCTCTTTTGAAGTCTTTTTCTATAATTTTATGCAGTATTTTGAAACTGATCTTTTGAAGCGCATCTCCAAATCTCTTGCTCATGCATATGCATTAATAATGGATTCATGTAATATTATCTCTGCGGTGAGGACGATGTTGTGGGGCGATGCTGACGGTGGGTAAGCCGAGCATGAAGTGAACGCTTCTTTACTTCTTTCTCCTCAATATACACTCTTTGTACTCTTTCCTCTCCCGTTTCAGTCAGATCTGGGAGTACTTATTTTGATATTATAGGTTAGGTAAAACCATCGTAATGGAGCCAGTGAGTCTGGTTTGCCTTTTTAAAAGTCATACCGATGCCATTACATGCACAAGTTAGCAAGCAAGCTTTAGCCTTTAAGCGATAATCAATACTATGACATGTGGGACAAAAGTCAATTTGTTTGAATTGTCGTGTTTATTCTAAACGTGTTCACTCAGAGGACTGAGCTCACACACGTCGCCGTCGTTGTACTCTGTTCAAGTAGAATAATATGTATTTCAACATGATAAATATGAATGTACTCGCTTTTTTCACTCTTTCTCACTTTCCCTTGCACGCCTCCGCGGCTATTACTCGATGCATGAGCACACCCGATAATAATGTCTACACTACTACTACGTGAAATAAATCCAACAAAAGGAAAGGGAGGAGCAGAGACACAACAGTAAACTGGAAATTTTCACGTGAATTTGCACAGGGCTCGCGCTTTCTCCGGTTTTACTTTTCTTGTCGCTTCGAGCAAATTTGACCATGTAAATGGCTAATGCAGTGGAAAGCTGGAGTACATAATGACATCATCACACAAAAATAGCAAAAATGTTCCGTTTCCACTATTACACGTAACGTTTAATGGATTTTATATGTATCTAGTCCTAGCGTCAGTTGCGTCGTGCCAGTCCATCTCCGCTGGGTTTCATTTTTGATTGCGCTTGTACAGCTTCTAAAGTTCCCAGAACTAAAATTGCATTTGTGTTGCATAATTATTCTTTTCACATTTAAAATCAATCGCATGGAAAATATCAGCATTCTGATTCTGAGTGAGAGTGAACATGCGTCTTCTGGGACCGTCCAAAGCAAAAAAGAAAAGAAATTTGATTTCAGTTCGTTGTGTTATGCTTTACCTAACGTGAATGTTCTTTCACTTAAAATGATTTCAAAAACTAAGCGGGGGAATGTGCCTTATCGAAACTGTGGACTGTCGGTAATACAACCTCAGTTTCTCGTATGCTGTATAACAAAAACATTATTATTAGCTTTTATTAATTTCATTCCTGCTCCAACGCTTGGAAAGGTTTCTTACTCTTTGTGGCACGCTAAGCCATAGTCATACTGCTACTGTAACAAATCTATGAGTAATAAGCGATAAAATATGATCTGCTTACTTATGTAATGCATTCAATCTTGCGAGCCGTGGTAGAATTATTAGGAAGGTTAGTATGAAAACATATTGATACAACATATTGTGCCATTTCATTCCATATGATGGAAATTTGTCGAACAAAGCAAAAAGTGAAACATGCTTTTTCACGTTGACCAGCCAGCAGTGGGGGCATATTATGAAAATGAAAGCATCATGTAACAAAATTACATGCATGGCCTACACATGTCGAACAGTGAACAACCTTTGCTACCGGTGTTTGTAGGCAGAACCTAACGCACGCAGAGAAGTCATTCCCTTTTTACATCCGTTCTCTTAGAGAATGTGAAAGTAAGTTTTATCCTGGCACTTTTTACAACCATCCTTACACAAGTGAGACGGTTTCTCTGTAGTGGTTTTTCTTGCTGTCCACTATGTAAATCTACTCCCCCGAAATAAACACTTTCATGTATAAATAAATGTAGTAGTAAGCCGATAACATATGGTAATTGTTGGGGACACGATGATTGCAACCAGCTCTCAAGTCCCGCGCATTGACTTTGTTTCAGAAGTTTTCTAGTTCGGATCGCAGGATTAGTGTTATGTGTGAAATGACTAAACTAACCTCCGTCACTATGCCTTGCTTTAGCTAAACTTGCTTCCGTCGCTATGCTACTCTAAGTTGACTAAACTTGCCTCCGTCAC
>VYYJ01000725.1:0-46230 GCA_021029165.1 Cyphoderus albinus | reverse complement strand
TAGCTCATGGAGACTTAAGATTTGGGATTTAGGAGTATTTTAGGAAGGGAAACAACCTCCAATCGGTGGGAGCTCGTGAAAAAATTTACACGTCTTGCGTAAACCTCGTAAGCTTAAAATGATCAGTAAGTGATATAAATAACTTTGGCATTGTACATCACACGTCACGGATGAACGAAATAATGAGATGGAAAAAAGGGAGGAGGTTGGGAAGGGGATCAGACATGATCAGGGTGCAAAAAAGGCGAGAGAAAATCGGAAATGGGTAATTTCAGTTTGCAGCCTGGTTAACTTTGAAAAGATTGTTTGGAAGTGAGCAGAAATATGTATGTACATATAGTCGAGTAAAAGCTTAATGTAAAGGGAAAGGTTTTGTACGGTTTATGAAGAACCCGAAAACGGGGAAAAGTAGGAAACGTTTTTTTAGAGTAATTTAAATCACACTTTAAATCGGATCTACAAACAGAGAGATCGAAATTTGCTTAATAACTATTTATGTGTCGAATTTCAATAACTATAACATTAACTGACAAATACTAAAATTGGTGTAAAAACGTCCGATAACTTAGATTTAGATTTTGATTCCTTTTATTTTTGTCTTTCAATGGTAAGTTATAATCCGTGCATGATCAAATATAAACATTCCCGAGTTATACCTTTTCGCTTACTTTTTGTATTAATGTGAAAATACATTTAGATTAGATTGCTGCTACATACATAACTCTTTATTTTTAAATAATCAGAAAAGTCATTTGTCTGACTTATTTACTTTCTTTTGAACACATTTATTGAAAATGCAAAGACAAAACTGTTCATCCGGTTCCGATAGGAAAATAAGATAAATGATTGTTGGGCTTAAACGGTTAAATAAAGTTGTTACTGTTTGAAATAGACACTGAATCATGTGTCGACTTGGTTTGATTTGATCGTTAACGATAAGAATGATGTTTGATGTGTAATCGGGTAATAATCGTAAAGAACTTACTAAATTGATTATTATTCTTACTAAAACAACATTGTGTATCTGATCAAGTCAAAAACTAATATTAAAATCGGATTGCCAAGTCAGGGTAAAAGTGAAAATAATAATGAATAACTGGGGAAAACTAACATTATTAAAATTGTTTTTATTACGCACATGAACATGCTGCAAATCCCATATTGTCACTCCGCTCCGACCACCAACTTTGAAGAGCTTTTCTTTGCTCTCTTTGCCTTTCTCTCGTCTGTGGGTTTCATTCCTCAATGACAAACTTTTTGGAATCGGATCAGAAGATGGGATCTTGCAGTCTCACTAAAAACTTTAACGTTCATACCGACACGCGTCGCCTTTTGTTTCTTTCACCAGCATTACTCACTTTGGAACACGCGGACAGTGAGCAGAGACCACACAATAGTGAAATCAACAACATCAACAGCAGCATCAATATTGATCAAGAAGAAAATTAAGTTCAGTAAGTAAACGCAGTCAGTCGGTAATGGAGGGAAGGGGAAGGGGGAAGCAGTCGAATCAATGCTGTACGGAGTTTTTTGTGTGGATAAAGTGCTTACGAGAGAATGTAATTCCTGTAAATATGACAATGTCACACGATCTCTCCCTACAGACTCTTCTGGTTTGTCACATTATTGCATTTTTATTGATATTTTCCCAGGAAGTTGGTGGGTTGCTCTTGCTCACTTTGACATTCTATTCGGTGGCTCATAATCAGGATTTGATGCTGATGGGTGCGAATGCAAGCAAAAAGCCAGAATGTGAACGCGTGTACTATGCAAAATGCAATTGAACGAAGAAACCAGTTACCATGTTCTGTTTACCATACACAAGTCTTGTGTTATAGTAAACAGAACATGGGAGAAACGTCGTTGTAGTGTAACCCTTCCGTCTCTTTACTCATCTCATCAAGATCATTTCATTGCTTTCCTAACGATTACCGATGAAAAGGCGAAATGATAATGACCACGATGAAATTCCCCCTCGTAAACGCCTCCTTCGTAGAATGCTCAATGCTCGAATGGGAAAGACTGTTGATAATCTAGTTACAAACTTTCGACAGCTGCATCAACGTTTAAATAGGTTTAACCGTGTACAACTCAAACTAACTGCTACATCATGACAGAATGGAGTTTCTTGCGGTTTAAAATTGCTTTCAAAACTGAGGACTTAATACTTGTTTTATATAAATAGTAATGACAATTAAGACATACTTATTTTATTCAAATTGCCTCCTAATGAATCAATTAATTTACATTAATATCAAAATATATTTTAAAGTTTTATTTAACATGGTTAAAGCAACTTCCGGCTTCATTTTAGGCCAATTGTACAGATCCAACGTGTTAGGGTTTAGGTTTCGTCACTTTTCTCTTTCGATATAATTTCAACTTTGCCTGTTAAAAAGTAAGAAATTTCAACCTTCATATTTGATTCGTTTTAATTTTTCATCGTATTTCCTTTCAACCAATTTACACAGCAGGCACGATAAATCTTTAAAAGAGAGTGCTAAGAGAGCTAAGAGAAAAGCGTGGACAGGAAATTAGTTGCTGCAAAATTAATAACACAAAATAATTCTGAAGAGTAACTATAATACACCCCACAATGTTAATGTGCCATTAAAAAGACTTCATAGCAGACGAGAAACCCTATATTTATTTAGAGCACACAAATTAAATTTACTTACCATGAATGCTCGCCACCACCTCTGAATTTTGCGTGCAGAATAGTATCTCCTCATGTGGGCCAATCTCTCCTGCCTCTCCACTTCTTTCTCTTCTTCCCACGGAGCAAGTTCTTCCAGTCGTTGGGCAATCTAATTTATTTATTTACAGACAATTTATTTATTTCGATTTTTTATTTTACCAGTGAGTATAAACAGAAGAAAAGGCATATTAAACTACAAAGCTTCGCGTTTGTTTCAAACTGTTTATAAAAGTTTCTCCTTATAGAAATTCAAAAATGTACCATTTTAGGTACCTTTAATGCTATTTACAACTTTTTTTTAGAACAATTAAAACCGTAGTGTGAAGAAAGTTAGTGGATAAGTTCAAATAATAAAATAAAAGATAAGGATCTTCAAGTTAGAATTGCTTTCAACTTACAGTCACATTAAGACTTTTAATTAGTTCCTCTTGTGTTCTAATTGCTCTTTCCTTCAATTCAATTCTCATCTCCATTGCAAGTTCATCCCTTCGTAACTTCAATTTCCACTCGTTTATTTTCGTTTCAAGATTTTCACAAAACTCATCCGTCCATGATTCCATCATTGCCAGACAGTGGATATCTCTGTCTATTTGTTGCTGAACCCGGCAAATTTCACCTGACTGTTTTGCATTTTTTTCGCGATGTGTCCAGTCCATGTTGTCAGACTGAGCGGAAAAGTACGTGTCGGTAAATTTTAACACCTCGTTTCCCTCTTCATTTGTTAAGTGATGCTCGTCTTTCAAGCGGTTGATTTTACCGACTTTGCATTGTTCCTCCAACGATATTGTTTCGTTTGTTTTGCACAGTGCACCTTTCATATCAGCAACTTGTCTTTTTATTTCCTCTATCTCAGATTTTAATATGTCGCTTTTGTTCAAAAGTGGGACTGCCTTCTCGATTTCTTTTTTCAGTACTAAAAAATCGTTGCTCTCTCGCAAAGATGTTTTCGTTTTCCTAACAATACTTAAAATATTGTCAACATCATTTGAGAACTGGCTAGAAGATTTCCAGTGATCTTCAGAATCTTCATTTTTATTGCTTTTACTATTGACCGATGTTGAGGGCTGTTCTTTTAACCCTGTAAGTTCACTGTTCAATTTCGCAAACTCCAGACTCGCTTCTAAAATTGCCTCTGACACGTTAATGGGACTATCCAAGTCAACGTTTGTAACTTCCCCAGGAAGATCCTTTGGAAAAACTGGCGTCTTCAACGATGTATCCTTTTCTCCAAATCCGACGCCAGTAAAATCGTCTGTATCGGAAGACTTAACAGAAGCAAGTTTAATCAGGGTCAGTTGCTTGTCCAAGTCATTCAAAATCGAGTGGACCACTTCACTTTGAACTTCCGGTAAACAGTGTAAGCTGTTTTCTGTATCAACTTTACAGGCCATTTTAATATTTTTATTGTACAACGAATTAAGCTGGTTCGTAATATGATAATGACAAGAACAAAAATCTTATGGCTCATGTGTGGCCTTATTATAAAAATCGAATGTTTGATCAATACAGCAGAGTGTTGTATTGAGCACCAAATTGATTACAACGGGAAACCAAAATTTTTTAAATTAGGCAATACTTAAAGTAATTTAAGATGTTTATAATAAATATATTCATAAGTAGTTATGTCATTTAAATAATTTTAATATAGATACAAAACTTTATGTGCATCGCATTTTACCGATTGATGCTCCACTCTCCACTCACTGCAATTTTGAGTTTGACTGAACTTTGTTGCACTCGCACTTGCAGCGCCTTCTGACGACTACTTTCACAATTTTGTTCGTTGCGTCGTCGCGTCGATGACATTCATAGGGAATTGTCTCCTGATACCCCGACCGGCTTCTCGTTCAGAGCACAGCAGAAGTTTTGAGGTGGCGTCTGATTTGAAGATCTCGCATGCATGAGCATTACTCTATTCTGTATCTGTAGCTGATCGTAGCTCCCACTCGGTTCAGTTCTTCGATTGAACAGACACAAATCGATCATTGCAACAACTAAATCTAGGTAAGTGTTTACTTCTTAACAGTGAATTTAATTTAAATGTTTTGAATTGAAGTTATAAAAGATTATTCTGGAGCCTTTAAGAATTGTTCTGTAGTTTTTACATTTTTAGTCATTCGTTAAATGTGTAGCAAATCAATAAGATTGAAGTGATTGATGTGAAGGTGAAATATTGATTGCAAGTTGTATTTAATTAGCCAACTTTGCTTTGTTTTTGTTAGGTTTTAACAATGGCAGATACAGCCAAGAAAGCCGCACCGGCTGCCAAAAAGGCACCTGCAAAACCTGCCGCAGCTGCTGGAGCTGTGAAGGAGAAGAAGAAGGTTAAGATCGTCGATAAGCCGAAGGAACCCTCCAAGCCCCGACCTCTGCACAAACCTGGTCGCTTGTACGCCAAGGCAGTCTTCACTGGTTACAAGAGAGGTTTAAGAAATCAGCGTGAAAACACCGCACTCCTCAAGGTTGAAGGATGTAGCGATCAGAAAGACGCCAGATTCTATGTTGGAAAACGCGCTGCCTACGTTTACAGGGTATGATGAAGTTTAATTTCGTTACATGACATTACATAGTTGATAATTCTGAAGCACCTGATTATAATTCAGTATTCACCCAATCAAATAAGTGGGATTACTTAAATAAATTATGTGGTTGGTTTCTTTCTTTGTTTCTTTAAATAGGCGAAGGTAAAGAAGGGTATTCCCGGACGCAAAGAAAAGCCCAAGACCCGTACGCGTCTTATTTGGGGAAAGGTCACACGCATCCACGGTTGTTCTGGATCAGTTAGAGCAAAGTTCCGTAGTAACCTACCTGGCCAGGCAATGGGCAAGCGTGTTAGAATCGTAAGTGTTTAGTTTTTCCATAATATGTAATATATTGTATTCACAGGTTTTTGTTTATGATTAATTATTAATTTTGGCTTATTCTTATTGCAGCTGTTGTACCCAAGCAGAATCTAATTTGGTGCGCCCGTCGAGTTAATTTTATATAAATATAAACTTGTCTAGCGTGGTGTTCCAATTTGGTGAATAAAATATCTTTTTATGACACATTGTAATATGTATTATAGTTCTTTTTAGCAGATCATACGACATGATTGGTGGCGTATTATGATTAATTTAATCATTAATTTGAGCATACTTTCTATTTTCATAGTAAGATGTGTGCATAAGTTTTTAGGATGGGTTTAATTTTTTTTTATTTTTTAGAAAACTCCAGTCTACATAATTACATAGTGAATTGATAAAAATTATTTTAAATGCGACTAAAGCTAACGTGACTAGCATCAACTTAAACTGGATGTTTTAACTTTCGGGAGAATGATATCTTTGGCATTTTGAATAGCCTTCCCTGGTGAATTTTTATACATCAGGAAATGTCCTTGCAAAGCAGCAGGACTGATCATTTCATGCAAACCCAATACTTTTAATTGGTTATTAAAATTGTCCGCCTCCTCTTCATTGCTTTCTGGATAAAAATTAAGGAATAGTCGTTGTACTTGACTAGGGGAACAATAAGATATCAGTGCTTGGAAATCTACACGACCCGGTCTTATCAAAGCTGGATCCAACCTGAAACCATAAAAATAATATTGTTACATTACATACTTGCATAACATTCATTTTGTTTTACGGTTAACTATTTTTATTGTTTTGTTGGCATATACCTGTCCTTATAATTTGTGGTCATAAACAATATTCTCGCTTCTGACGATGCAACGCCATCAAGGCAATTTAAAAATCCACTCAGTGTAACCCTATTCAATCCTTGGTAGGCAGTTTTTACTATTAAAAGTAAAAGTCAGAGAATGCGATTTAATTGATAACGAATTTTTACTTAAAGTGTGTCATTTCCAGCAATGCTATACCTTGTTCGTTATCTTCTCTAGACACAAACGCTGCATCAACGTCTTCAAGCAATAAAATACTATTCTGGGGTGCAGCCGATAACAAATGACTCAATCTGTCGTCGGACAGACTTCTATCGGATAAATTAAGGACACAAATACCCATGTCTAGGTGACCTGCTAATGCAGTAATAAACGAAGATTTTCCGCATCCTGTAAAAATAATTTGGATTTTAGCACGAATCAAACTGCTGTGACTTCGAAATCATGAATCAATGTTAATCATTAATATTCAAACCTGGAGGTCCGTAAAGCAGATAACCTCTTCTGTACGGTATGCCTGCAAAGTATTTTAAAATTATTGCATCGCTGGTTCTTTGTCGCCGTCACCTCCAATCAAAATTTGAATGCAACTCACCTCGCCTACAATACCATTCAGGACTTTCCAGGAATTCTTGAATATCCGAGGTAATACTATGACTTAAACCTTCACCCAAAACTACGGACGTTAAAGGCCGCTTATTTCTTGGATGTCCAAACGGCCTCCACTCAGCTCCAACCGCTACATATGTAATAGTCTTTCCTTCAAACTGCTTAAGGGCCATTACTCTTGCTAACCAAAAAGTAAGCGAATTCTTTTTCAAATACAGCAGTAATTTTTAAAGGGCCCATCTTTATTTGCTTTGTAGAAAGTAGAAGCAGGTGTTACCGTCTTCCAAGATATCATAAAATATTTGCCGGTTCTTCCCCACCGTTGTCAATTGAACAGTTTCCCATGGAATTCCCATGTGCAAATCTAGTGTATGTTGCTCCCTGGTCCTTTCGACACGAATCCAATGTCCCCGGTGACTAAATCAAGAAAGTTTGTCAAATTCGGTGACAAAAAACTGATAATAAAGTATAATGCATGCGTTCGTTTCGAAAATAACCTGAGGTTCATCACTTTTCTTACTGAAAGAAATGCGTGCCAATGCTGGGCACAAATGAAAATTTAGTGAGCACATTTCCACTGTCTTTCTGCTCGTACGAGGTCTCCACAGATAAATGCTGAGTCGCTTTCGCTCCCTTCTTGGTCAGCCAGTTCAGAAGCCAGGAATAGCTCTTGTCACGACAAGGAATTTCTAATGTGACCATGTAGTGTCGACGAAACATAATCATCGCCACCTATAATCAACCAATCGGCAAACCCATTAGAAGTAGTTTACTTTTAGTTTATTAAATGGCAATTACTTGTTTAGAATAAATTGAAATATTAGTTTCAACCTGTGTTCCTTTTCGAAGAATCGCAGCACCTGCACCAACTCCAAACAAACCGAAACCTGCACCAAAGTACGGATTGGTGGAAAGACTTCCTATTAACTCCGTTAAGCCCATTTTTTATAATGAGCAACAGTTAAGATTGTAAGTGTGTTTTATTTTAATGGCTGTGGCGTTTATCTTCAAAAATGACAAATGACAACACTCAACGGTTCAGCCCGGCCCGGATTCGCAATCATCCTTTGTCCTTTGTTTACTTGTTTTTTTATAGATATTTTGTATTTTGTTTTGATTGAAGTTTACAGGTAGTTTTAAAAACCATTAAATCACTGCATTTATAACAAATTGGAAGGTACAAAGCAAGTAAACTTGGAACTAGAAGGAGCATGGAACATGGAACACATTCGACAAACAAAATTTCATGAAATCACATGTCGTGTGCTTGCTCTCATCAGCTTTTACTCGCTTTTACTATGGCTTGTCGAAACAGCATGAAAACTGTTCATTGAAAAGTTGCATATATATCATGAGTGAGCAAGCGTGAATGGTATTTACATACATTGTACATAAAAAGCCTTGGAGCAGGAGATGAATTAATTGAGTAGTCTCAGTCTCAATCTTTAATTGAAACTGACACACGGATTTTGAGTTTTTATGTGATTTAATGTGACACTTTAAAATGTATGTGTCGAATCCTGTTTTGATACGTTTTATGTCATGCATAAATGAAGTAAATATCATTGGCATCAACAACTGAATTTAATGTTTAATGCGTTAAATCTCGTGGGAGTACTGGTTATTGTTACTGTTAAATATGTACTCCCAAACAATTCAGTTGAATAAAGATAAAGAGATACGAACAGAAGGAAAGTTCATGGAGTTTTCTAAATGAAAATGTCTTTATTCGTTCATGTAAAGAAGTTTTATAATAAAGATATATGGAGGAGATGGATCAATATTTATACACATTTATTTACATTTGTTTCAATATATCACAAAATAAAAAATTAAGATTTCATCATAGCAAAGTGTTATAATGTAGCGGTGTGGTTTTCATTTGGTTTGGTCATCTGAGAAACGTTTCAGTTAATCGCCCTCGCTTCCTCTCACCTGGCATCATTGACGGAGTATACATTTAATTTGAGATAATGTTTGCATTCCAACTTGACTTGAATATCTTACGGTCTTCTACCGTATGACAATTCTTTTTTCCCAAATTGTAGGTGACAGAGCTCCTCTGCCTTCGGGTAAGGCGTCGTTATCATTATCATTGTAGGTTTCATGTCTATGTAAGTCGGGGAAAACAAAGATTCGATTAGGTAAAATATAACTCGATTACTGTTATGCCACGGAATAAGTTTTTTTTGGATTAAATGCGCCAAACCTATCTTGTTACGCCGAATGTATGCTCTTTATTCAGATAAATATAAAACTATATGTACGTTTAAACATTTTACCTGTTATAGTGTTGCTGTGCTTTTTGCAGTAAAATATACAAACACTGGGGTGCAAGTAGCCTTTGTTGTCACACACGAAGGGATAGGCAATTTTTGGACACAGGCAAGGAATTTCATTTTCGTACAGTATGAATTCTTGGAGAATTCCATTTTTCACTTCAGTCTTTTCCTAATGAGAGTAAATTAGGCAAATTACTTTGTCAAACGCACATTATTGTTATACATAATTAATAATCACTTACCGATTCAGGCATTGTTGGGGAGTCGTCAATATCCCAATACTTGATAAATGATGAAGTTACATTACCATCACTGGCAATATCAATGGGTAAAGTCGTTACTTTGCGTAATAGTGTAGATATTACGAAAATATAAATTAATGACAAAGAGATAAATTGACTTACAGAAGATAACATATTGATTAAGAAAGAGTGTAAACTTAGGCACTTTTGCGGAAAAAATTCTTCTAACAAATTTAAGGTTCGTGTGAATTCTGTAACCGGTTCTGTTGTAATGATTCAATAGGCAAATGCACTCGGTATTTGTATAACCACCAAACGCTCGGTTTCGACATTTATTCTGGTCTCCAGCTAATTGAAGGAAATGAATGAATTACTTTTATTGATTCATTTAACGTGTTCAAGTTAGCTCATTCATGACCTACCTGACGCAAATATCTTAGTTTTCGTCATCAGCATTACGGTTTTGACGTATGTAAGTCGTAGGTCCTGAGTTGCACCTTGCAATTTGCACATTAATCCAAACACCAGAACCCCTTCCACTTGCTGCATTATCGTAATATGCATTATATTAACAATCATTTAATAAACAAAATATAATTTGCAATAATAACAGATTGGATCGGAGATGAACATTAGGTTTCTGCCTGCATTTTTCTATATTTATACTGTTTCATTTGCGTCAGTAAGAAAATACGTCTGTTTATATTAACTCCACACATGTTACAATTACATTTTACATACTTTTTGCAGAGGGAATCAAGATACAATTCAATATTTCCATATTCACATGTTATTGATTGCATTTGTCTTTGTTGAACCTTGGAGAAGGGGTTTTACTCAATCTGAATTCGCTTGCATTTTATACGACACCTTTAGTATTAAAATTCACCTTATATCACGGTGCATATATTTAATGTCAAATATATCAGCTTAGGTATTATACGTGTAAAATCCCTTTAGAACGACATTCATTCACGCCAACAAATACAAGTTCCTAAATGCAGAATCCTCTTAGAGCTTCCTTGCTGCAAATTTACTTCCATATTTGCGATCGATATCGATAGCGAACAATGGCACTAAATGTTTTTTATTATTACTTTATTTGTCGCCACGAAAAAATATATCAATGCACATTGTACTTCGTCAATGACATGTCATCACCATCAATTTCATGCGACAACTTACGTCGCGAAGGCAAAATTCATCCAGAAAAGCTCAATTTTGACATGACTAACTATAAACGTCAAAAAAATTGTCGAATGGGAAAGTAACATGGAGGTGATATTACGGCTTATTGGAAGGCGGCGAACAAAATATTTCGACAAAGGTTGGGCCGTGCTTGTTTTCTAATTCTCTTCTCACCACAACGTCTTTCATAGTAATAGACACATCAATACCACCACTTTGTACGTCCTGAAGGTGTGTCAATTTTTCAAGTGGAAGTCCTTCATGCATTGTCGCACACCGCGAAACCAGCTCCAATTATTCATCATGATTTTTAAATTTCTGGAATGCATTGCTTTCGTGATTTATCGAGCATTTTCATTACAAGTTTCACGCACGTATTACCACGAAAAGGATTTCTACAGACTTGAACTATTTCTTGCTGTTCTCAGTACCAAACTGCTGCCATTTTTCTTGAATGATTTATACAGGAAAAGGAAACTGGGTCATGGCATGCTTCATTATTACTATATTATTCTTATTATTCGCATTTATTAATATATTGAACAAAAAATATAAAATTTCGGTGAAAAGCAAAAGAAAGCAACTTATTCTCTTTCCACCCGCATATACGTAGTCAATGGTTGGACTTAGCCAAAAAAGGGATTCATTCACCGTTACTCATTACTTAAGCCATACTGCCGAGCAGCTTCACCTACACATACGACTACGATATATCACTAATACATAAAGTCGAAAAGTAGTTAAACTTCACGAGGCTTAACTACGCTACTGCAGTTGAGCCAAGGTCTTTTTCTCTACGAGAAATATTTTTCTCATAAAACGAAACTGCTCTACAAAGGAAGAAAGATTTAATATAAAAAAGTTTAGGACTCTTGCAGCCATTCCCTGCCATTGGCCATTCCTTTTCCTTAATAATATCATCACCAGGAGCATGGGGACATGGCAAATATTAGGCAGGTACATTTTTTTCAATCCAAATTCCTGTGTGAAAAAAGCGGATATTAGGATATTTGGTAAAACTATTGTGATATACTTTTGACATACATTTCGTAACACAAGAATATTGGAGGAAACTAATCGAAAACTGAAGTAAAACACAAGTAAACAACGTCTCATTTCATGTAAGCAAAAGTCATCCTTTATCAGTGAAAGAAAAAGGGCACGGGGTCTAGTCTAACTAGATCGTAACAATTTGCCAAAAAGTTTGACACTGACAACTCTGTGGGGAAGTGTCATTTCCTTTACCCATTACATGAGAACCTGTGTTATTAGCACCAAGCATAATTATTCCATTATTATCACGACACATCACGTTCATTCATCTCGCATTTCATATAGGAGAACAGAATCGTTCTCGTTTTCACCGAAAGAAGCAAAGAATTCTTCAGAGAGTCAAGCTAAATTGTAAAAGCGAAGGTATTTTTTTCTCCCTGGGTAAAAGAATAAAATAATAGCCTTCTCTTTTCATTTTGCTTATCATTTCAAGCGTGCCTATTTTATCACCAAGACCAGACACCAACACGCAATAATATACTGATACGATACTCCTCTTTTTCCATTTAATTTACATTACTTAATACGTATCAGAATCATGCATCGCTGGATAGAACAACACACGTTCCAGTATTAACTTCGCTTCTGAACTGAAAACCAGACAAAGTCAGCTTCTCATATTATTCTTTTTGCTCTCCCAATTCATGCATAAGTAATAGAAATGTGAAGCGAGGAGCAAGCAGTGGAGTCTTTGGAGCACAGTGCTGCATCAGAGTGTCTCTGTGTTTGTATCCTTTACGCTGGAATGGAATAGAGAAGAAGTTTTTTTGAAGAAAGCTCTTCTCTTGCAGAATGGCAAGAATAAATGTAGAGAAGCAAAAAGTTCTGGCTCTGGCTTTCGACTCCACGGGTTTTTAGTACCAAGCAAGCCAGAGAATTGATCAGCTCATTTTGGCCACAAGTACATAACAACAGAGAGCCACACGTGTTCATAGATGGTGAAATGAAACCAGCAGAAACACTTCTGATTTCTTTATTCAACGTTTATAGAATGTGTATGAATCGAAGTGTGTATTATAAAATCACTCGACAGGATTCGTTATTCCGTCCCACCACTCCAACTTTATTCAATTTCCAGGCTCTACCCACTCTGTACGAGATAAATTTGAAGAGCATTCCAGTAGAGGAAATCATGTATGTATATATGTAAAATAAATTTACAGTGTCCTTCTGCATTGACACAGTGTCAGGTCAAAAGAGTAAAAGGAATAATAGGATGTAGGAGATAATTGAAAAATACACAATTAACACAATACTTAAGTAAACTACCTTTGTTGATCTTGCAGCTTTCAGTATTGACACAGGTTCAACAACGAAATTGCAACATAAAATGTGTGTTTCTCAGCACAGCACATCTTTGAATCTTACTATTATTACATTCTGGTTTCCATCCCTTCTGCCTTGCCTAGATGCAGCTAAAGCGAAACTTGCATTGCTTATACATACACACTTTTGTGTAGCAAACGAACTAGCAAAAAGTTTTACCTTGCTTGCTAACGTTTTGGCAATGATAGTTGCTGTGACTCGGATGGTTAGCGAACAAATACAGAGAGAAGGTGTAGAGAGGCAGAGAGGGGAAAAAGAAGCCTCCAATCCAAGTTTAACTTTATTTTTGCTCTTTCTGGTCTGAGATTTCTTACATGCATCGTTGTCGTCATCATCATCGTCACTGGATATCATTACGAGATATTACTTCTCGTGTGCAGCACATAAAGTCAAGTTTTCCAAAGGAATGTGAATGCTATAAAGACTGTGAATGTGAGTGCTCGACGACAACTGACTGGTAATATATTGGCATGGACAGGTCAGACGTCATCAATTTCATGATCATGTAAGAATTTTGGAGGCTGCTTTTTGTTGTTCTGTAGAGTGGAAAGCCAATAAAGTCAAATATGGTCCCGTTTGTGAACTATTAAGAAGGGAGGAAGAGTGCCAAATAGTGTTGTCCGGTACAAATAGCATGCTCTATTAATATTGTTGCTCGCGGGCATTTATAATGTGTCTTATCAGGGGAACAAATCGGTGACGGTGTGGTTTCGCGTACCAACTCCAATGAGAGATGCAAAAGGGATAAATAAATATCAACAACAACAGACAGACAAGCGTTAGTTTAGATATTGGCATTGGCGGGTGTAAAAGCGAGAGAGAAAGCAAGAGAGAACTCGTCTTCTCCTTCACTCGTGCTCCTTCAAAGAGAAAACACTCATCACCATCATTCTTCCAGACAAGCCCTAGTGCGAGGGACGTTCTTCGTGTGTGGTATGTGTTTATGAAGTACAAAACATCCGGCTCTTTCTCCTTGCTTTCTTTTTTTATTCTAGAAAAAAACTTTCTATTGCTTATAAGCTGTTTCTGAAATAACACAATCGGCTTTCAAATAAAAAAGCATATCACCTTCATTTATCTCTGTGTCACTTTTAATGGAAGTTTCAAAGAAGAAAGTTATTGAGAGAGCGTAAGATGTGTTCATGTTCTATCTTTTGATCTGAATTTGAGTGAAGAATAAAGCGAGGGAAGAGAGACTTTGAAGAATGAAAGCTAAATATACTAGCGTGCTTTTGATGCTTTCTTGCAGATCTAATTTTGCACCGAGTGGAAATACATCGCGTTCTCTAAAGTGTCTCCTTAGTCTCGTGACAGTAGTTGTGAGTGACCGTGTGCCAACCTGAAGTCATCAGAAATGTCGATTGCCACTTTAATGTAAATGAACCAGGTTTCAGTTCCAACTTGACGTTTTGAATCTTACTTATTGTTTTGTATCAGTTTTCATACCCTTTTATATGTAACAAAAAACAATTGAATTTTACTTTATGCAGACTCCAATGGGACTCCCAGAACCGTACTGGATGGCGTGTCAAAATCAACGGACTTATATATTCACAGCGAGAAGATTTTAAAAAGAGATTTCCTGACAAAATAAAAGAAGAGGATCCCAACGGCGTAACGCTTGTCATTGGGCCAGAAGAAGAGCCCGCATTTGACCGGAACAATCCGTATGACTTGCCAATGTACATGGTCGTCCAGTATCTGAAAGTTCTTGGCGATATGAAGTACAAAGTTGTCGCATCGCATTCCATCGTGACGCCGGACTACAACCATTCCACTACAGTGTGGTCTCTGCAGATGAAATAGGGTTCGTGGAAGGTGGCAAAGGACCACGATGACCATGGCCCTACCATCAAGTAGTGCTAAAACCATTCATCTAATTATTTGAAATAATTGCCGTTATTTACTTACATTGTCAATGCCGCTAATGTGATTGATTATTCTTTATTACCTAACTTAAATTGGTTAAATTGGTTAATTACTTTTCGCATATCAGCATAACATTTAAAAATCATGGTTCTAAAAAATGCAACATGCTCTACAATTACGTGGTTTACTTTCGCTTTAACTTCAAAAGTCCAGAAGAATGCTGACGTTATTGCATTGCTGGAAAAAACTTTGTTTGTTTTTCAATTGTACTATCTATTTGCTTGATCGTCTGAATTTCGTGACGTAAGCAAGCATTGTAAAGCAACGGCACGGCTCGAATTCGAAACTGCACCAACAACAATGAAGCCCAGTTTCAGATTCCACAAGAAGTGTAGGCGTAGGTAAAATGGGCACAATGGAGTTTACAAATTAAGCACGTATGAAACACAAAATAAACAGCAAACGTCCTTTTCTCCTTTCTTCCCTGTATATATGGTTCATTCATTCATAAATAGCAATTTTCAGCAAATGTTTAAAGTTTGTTCATTAAAATCAACATTCCTTTCATGCAACATAATGCCTTGCTCGTAAATGAGAAAGCACAATAAGCACGTTACAGTACTACACAATAGAAACGAGAACCATATAAAAATCGGAGAAAAATTTGCTAGATTTGCTCACACAAAGAAAAATCTTATATTAGATACAGCAGTAGCACTATACTATGCTACAGTGGCTATAGAAAAACCGAAATGAAATATTAATTTATGGTGAGCGTTGTGAATAAAATATTTAACACTTTACCTGCTTGCTACATGACGAGTTTGCTGACTGCCGCAGAATCCATTAGACTAAGTACAATTGCAAACTGCATTCAAGCTTTAAAAGTGTTAGCAAGCTTCTATTAGGACTACGAATTTCTGAAAGTGATTGATAAAACTCCGTTTACGAGTCAAACTGTACTGTACACTAGGGCACATTAACTATACTAGCAGGCGTGATAAGCGTGATAAGCACTCGCAATTAAATATTTTATTATAATGGGCGATGTAAATGTGAAGTATTCTCGAAAAGTATTGAAGCGTAAAAGCGTAAAATTACATTAATTTAAATACATAAGATACTATTCCTCTTTGAGGGTTCGCTCTCATCCTAAGAGTTGTGTAAAATAAATTCTTCTAAATAAACTCAAGATGTATTAACGCCAAAGTTTTGTCGATTTATTTCTCTCTATTTTCAAAGTGTCCTTCATATCATACCTCTATTATCATACATATCGTCGTTACTGCACCAACTTATCAGGATAATAATAAACTATTCTGTCGCTTATTGCTTCCTGTGAAATGAACCAACTGAGCACGGGGCAATTAAGAACAAATTTAATGATTTAGAATCACTCGAGCAGTTAATTTAGTTTCACTGCAAGTAGTCTGGTTCTCAATTTTACTCATTGCCAATGAAATCATGGAAGTATGAGTGAATCAGTCTTTCTGATTATCTGATTTTTCTGAAACACTTCACCGGTTTGAAGGGCTCTCATTGGATTTGGTTTAAATTGTACTGCGACTACATTTCATTTCATACATGTTTTCTAATCTAATATAAATAAGAAAACGGCCATTTCCCAAATTCGCGTTTAAAATTTTGGTTATAATGTTAACGAGACCATAAAATGAAATGAATTGGCAACACTATAATAAAATAACCCTGAAATGCTGGCGCAGAATTTTCATCTGATCTTGCAGGACCGCTTTCTACAATGCAAACGACAATTTTGGAGTGTAATCCACACTTGGAGAATGCACAGTGCAAGTCACAAATCGGAAAATTCCAGAACGGTTGTGTGCAACTTTGTCAAACTGTTATCACTTCATACATATATCGAAATGTTTATGGCTTCCTAAATTGCTGTCTTGAAAACATAAAATGAAACGTGTGGTGACTCATATTCATAATCCCCATACTACATTTCTAGCATTCGCTTCCTCGTCATATTAAAATTTCATATGTATTTACCTAGTCATTGTAATATGTAGGTAATAAAAGCTCCAATTCAATTATCCAACAAAGTCAGCATAACGAGAAAAGATGCAAAGAAAGTGTTTTTCTTTAATAATAATAATAATCTAATTGTGGCTCATCCACATCATTTATCTTGTAGTTCAATCGTAGCCACAATGCATTAATTGCTCTTCTATATTTTGTGATGCTTCATCGCATCCGCAGTATCAGTCATCAGATGAAATGAAAGGAGTAGCGTATCGGTTCATGAGTGACTCAAAACACGTAAACAAAATTAATAACTTAAGTACGTACATAATACAGGGCATACACTGAAAAGTGCTTTGTTTAGTTTAGTCTAGCCCAAGTATTAATCCATAAACTATGGGCCGAATCTTAGCCATAGGGGAATAGAAAGATTATTAAGCCATAGTTCAAGCCACATAGAAAACTTGGACTAGTCTTTGAAGGGGAAAAATTTCGAGTATTTGGGTAAGCCTAATATTGAAATAACTGCAGATGCAGGAAATATAACATTTCGACGAATATTCTCACTTAGCATTATACCTGACTCATTAAATATTACATAGCTTATCGCTCACAACCCACGAAAAATTATTCCATTAGTTGGTAGAAGAAGCAGCATTCGAAGTTGTGGGTCTGTCAAACGCAGAGAGAAATTGAACTTACGTGCTCTCCATCCTAAAAATTCTGGCAAGGATAAGGTGCGTGACAAGACGAAGAATTTTGCCGAAATCCGAATTTTTCAATACTAAAAATGGGACTTCTTAATATCGTGTATGCATTTGTGTTTTTGTGCAGAAGTTTTACATCTTTTCTTTTTATTTGAAATTTGGTCGGTTCATTTTGTTTTTCGTTGGTTTTCCCAGAGCCAAGTTTTTAATCCGCCCAGATTCTCCCAGCGGTACTTTCATGGTTGAAAGAGGTCATATTAAAATATTCGGAGTAGACGACGCAACTGCTGCCTTACTTCAAACTGAGTTTCCTGAGCTGCAACTGATACCGACTGCTTCCACATCTGCTGCTGCTGCAGCTTTCAGCGGAAGTGGTACTCTTTACACGTCCCATGGAGAGGATGCTGGAGATGCCCCTATTGAACTGGATGAGGCTTTTACATCTCTGACTGCTTACTTAAAAGCCTTGGACCAACAAGAATTCAACGTTGTTTCGGCCTTCAAAGATGATCTGCAAGATAAATCTCATGAAAATACCTACAGAATTTACATGTGGACTATGCAAAAGTAACAACTATTTTTTCTGACCAAGGATCCACGATGAACTAAGTTGTCCGCTATTTGTTTTTACTAATTCAGGTTTACAGTCATTCCTTTTGCTTTTTACATGTGTTTTATTTTGTGTAAATACTTTCAAGATACAACGGGTAAAATATTTTTGAAATGCTTCGATGTTTGCCAGTTTAACTTAATAAATAAATATATTACATTTACATTACACCGCTGTGTGAACCATCATTCAGGGGGCTGTCCATATAGAAGCTTCTAAAAAATCGGCGATTTTCATGACCCAGTCACCCTCTTTAGTCACGCTTTTAACATGGAGGTAAATGGGAGCCTCCATACCATCTCACCCTCCCCAAAGAGAAGCTTCTATATGGACAGCCCCTTGTGGCTAGCATTCTCTTTCATTGTGCTATGTGGAAATATTTCGTACATTTGTCCTCTAATTATAGTTTCGTGTAAAGTTTTTAAACAATCAATTAAAATGATCGTGCATGTGCCCTTTCTTTTAATTTCTAGCACCACCAAAGGTCTTCTTACAATCTTTTATGGCTAGAATGAAGCCAGCTTTTATATAGATAAAAATGATTTCTGTGCAGCAGCAGCAGCATTGCATGATATTTCCTTTTTACATAGCATAAAATCTCGAATTTCAAAAAGATGCACAAGATGAACCCTATGGACGGATTACTTTTCTCTACGTTAATCACAGCGCATCGCCAGTGGTTTAGAATTACCACTTTTAGCAAAATTCTGTTTGTCCAGGCCCGTGTTCCAGTTGATCTTTCTGAATTGTAGATTAAATATCATTCCAGGGAACTCTAGCATCTGCTAACATTGATGTAGCAATGGGAGGGCATCTTCCAGAGAGATTAGAGATTGCGCTAGCTTTTTTCCCATAAAATGATGACATGGAAAAGTAATCTTCAACTAATCAATTTCCGAGTACAGAACATGTGAAAGAAAGTTCATAAATTAAATGAAACCACTTTGAATAGATTTGAAGAACGTGCTTTCCTCGAAAATCTCATAAATGATATTGTCTCGAGTCTTTCGACATCACTATATTGCTTTCAGAGGTAAACAGTTTCTACATGACCAAGAGGAATACAAAACACGCTACCCACGAGTGGGGTAAAAGTGTCTCCCGAAAAGTGAGCCTCACTATTACTGTTTTAATAATAAACTTCTGGAGAACCAAAATGAGAGCACGTGCTGCTGAAGTATAGCCGCAAATAAATTGGTTTACCATGTAAATGCATCCTTGAAAGTATTATCTTGCCAGTTGCCACCAGTCTTGGTTTTAGCAATTCACTCCTTAAACGTCGGCCTCCGGTGAACAAAGATATTTAACATGCATGGTCATGCACATTCCTATGCCTGATCGCTGTGGTGAAAGTAGAAAGGTAGGAAAAGTATTACCTCCAATCAAATGAAAACCTCCTCAAGCCAAAAGCTGTGTAATTTTTGCTCAGATAGAAACAACTGAAAGACGTATTAGTGCAATAACCAACAAACCTTGGTGAACATTTGTTCCATCCAACAAGCACAACGGCAAAGAAACCCCGAGAAAATGATTTCGTATCGATCGTGTCCATGTGCGAATGTAAAAGGAGAGCTTGGAACTGCGAAGCAGATGGACTGAGATAAGTAAAAAGGAGAGCTGTTAAAGTGTACTAGAGTAGATTGAGCTAGCCTATCTACAAAAGATACTCCCAACAGTCCATGCCATGGGTTTCCAAACCCTCGTGCAAAGCGGCCGTAATCTAAAGCTGGATGAAAGCAGAGGAAACGATAGAAGAGAAACAAATTGAATAAGACGGATAAAGAACACGTAAGGAAACTTTGTTACATATATCTGTGCACTTGATTGAATGGAAAGTGGAAATCATTGGAGGAATACTAGGCTAAAATGTTAACTTCCGCTCTCTTTTTCCTTTTCTCTCTAACGTATGGTGTTGTTATTGTAAACGTAGACGTAACAAGTAGTCTTTCCTTTTATACGTGATTCTTTCGTACATGGTACGCATATATTAAGTTTGTAACACTCTACTCTGGCTATTACGTATGGATACAACTGGAAAATTATTTATTATTTTATTACGACATGCCGTTTTGGTGCTCTCGAAGAAAGTCTAATGAGTGGGTGGAGTAGTGAAGCAGGAAAAATGAAAAAGATAATTGAGTTGTAATAATTCACTGGCTTCATAATTAAGTTGTTTGTTAGTAAAAGACATTGCTCGGAAGTTCCATTACCTATCAAAATAGGCTGACCAACCGCGGAATATATGTCTACACCAAGAGGAATATCTTCAAAAGAAATTCACTCTCTCTAATATTGTAGAATCAATTACAAAAAGTATTATTTTCTCTAGTGGTGTCCTTGTTATCCTTGGGAGAGCAAACTGGAAGTGGAAAGTAATTCAGACAGTAGACCAGATAGTGGAGCATCCGCTGCAGCAAGCGATAATAAAATGCCTTTGTGCACGGTGGTGTAAGTTGTAAATTACTTTAAAAACGTGGTACTACACAATTTAAACAAAAAAAATCTTATATTAAAGTTTTTCAATGATTGTCACTACAGATTAAGTTATGAGATTTACGAAGGAAACTTGGGGAGAGGATACGGACCCCTGCCTCTTCTCTCATGGTCGGTCGCAATCAATGGCTTGCGCTCAGTGTATCGAGCCGGAATGCAAAAATTTTTCCCCGAACTTCAAGAATCTGTGGGGAAATCGTTATCCTTCTCACAAGCCCAAAACGACAAGGTCACTACTTTGAACCTTCCTGCGACCATGACAGTTCTCACAAATTACCTGAATTGGCTGGATGGAGAAGGATTCAAAGTAGTTGGAAGTACAATGGATAGTTCAGTGTATTCTGGAGGGGTGACGAAGACACAAATCTACACTTTGCAAATGCCCCAAACCACAGTACTATGAATAAAAACTTATCCAGAAAACTCGGACAAATATGTTCAACTTATTAATGCGTTATTATGAGTTGCGAGACTTTCCAATGTTCTTAATGGTATGTGTTAATGAGAATGAATTGTCCTTATGTACTTACCATCCACTTATTGCCAGAATTCTCAGTATAATTTTTTAAATGTATCTTAAGAAGATTAAGATTAGACTAGATTTTCAAATAATTCCAATGTTCAGGTTCACACTTCTATGAAACGCAGGAGAGGGAGAGTGTACCAATGAAACCAAATGCATTTCTATTTATGTAAATTTTGAGACCAATCCTGTAGTTCCCACTGCACAACCGAGAAAGCAAATGATGCAGTTAAGAAGTAACCCAATATATTCTATTGTAACCTATTTTTATAGCTGAGACTGGCAGGGTTGCATTCACAAGAATCAGAAATTATATCTTCTTACAGAAAAGACTTATAAGTAAGTGACGGACTATCTAAGCAAGCCAATTGATCTTGATTCAACTTCACATTCGAAACCTATACAAGTCACAAAATGAATCAATTTCTAACTGAACCAATTAGTTTTGAATTACTCTACTCTGCAATCTGCAACTATCCAAAAATCCTTTTAATAAATCATCATATATCTTCATAGCAAGTAACCATGAATGTTACTTCTGCCAAAGTGGTGGATTGTTACACCGTCATAAGACACGAGACTTGACACAAACACAACCGCCTAGATATGTATAAGCACATTATACTTAAGTACAAATATGTAAATCCTAGCAATTTTTTTGTCTTTCGTTACATAAATAAACTTAATTCTTGAAAATGTATCTGCGAATAACATAAACTTAAAAGTTCCCTTTATTTTTTACTCAAATGAACGCATAACTAATTTGGTTTGGATTAAAATATTACATGCATTTTAAAGCTTAATGAAACTGTAAATTAATCAAGCAGGATAAACATGTTTTCTCTGTGATGGTTAGTTGGCATTACAGTTAAGGATAATTTGTAACCCAATGCAAAGCAGGTAAAAAGCACATTTCTGTCCTTCTTTAAAACTCAAGTTTCATTATGTCATAGTTGTTGGTTTGGTATGATTGCATCTCGACGAAGTGACACATCCAATCCAGTCAATAAATAAACTGCCAACTGCCTTAAAGGACAGTTAATTCCACTTTGCTTTTCATTGTCTCCATAAAATAGAGTCCTTTTCGACTATAACTTCGATGCGACCGTTATTCTAGTTGCGATCACTTGCGCTTTTCTGTATAATAAATTATAAAACTTTGTTGACAACTGGTAGATAAACTGAAAACCGGATTAACAGCTTTCGAGTTCTCATTCCGACAGCAATGGGTTCTCTTCTCTCTCATATGCCTCCAACGAAGTACTATGTACAGGCAATGGTGAACTTTATTCCAAATTGTAAAACTGAACAAATATAGATGACTAGTCGAATAAATATACATCTACGTACATATGTATCGCAGAAAATCGCAGAAAACAAATTCTAAGTATATACTGTCATATCACATCAATTTTTATAGATATCGCACAAAATCAATATGCAGGCAAATTCATACGAACCAATTATATGCGTGATTTCGTTCATCTAGTTTACCTAAAGTTTTTTTCCTCTTTGTGGTTACTCTTTCTGATAAACTCAATAAATTACCATTTCGTTGACAGTCTGACACCAGCCACATTACAATCTGCAAATTAAAAATTACAATCAGCAACAGAAATCATTTAACACACAAGAGGAGGATATTTCATTTACGAACATTACTGTCATCGTTAAGTCTTAAAAGCTTTAAACCTTATTATCGGAGACAAGTTATGAATGCAGCCAAACCAATTACGGTTCAGTTTCGTACGATTATATAAAATTGTGTTGCAGTCAAACAAACTGTTCAGTCAAGAAAGAAGCGAGCAAGCAGCTTCAGCTTAATGTATTTAAGTGCTCTCTAGTGAATCTGTTTTCGTAAAGCTAAATGTAAAATATATCTTCGGAAGCACTCCTAAACCTAAAAACTATTTGAGATTGAAAAAGGCATATCTATATACAAAATCAAAATGGTTTTGTTGCTTCCTTTTGTTGTCCTTTTTGTTTCACTTTTCAACAATGAAGCTACAGGCTGTAACTTGGCTGAGGGACAGTCAGGCTCTTGTCTCGATCTGAAAGCGGAGGTTTTCATCTCAAGCTCAACTTCACAATTTGGTAATTTCATAGAAGGCACCAGCGTCAACCCTCGCGGTGACATCTTTGCTGTGAATTACGGCACACCCCAGCAAATGTTTCAGCTTGGCCAAGTGTCTCCAACTCAAAAATTATTTTATACTGATAGCCTGAACAGTGCCCTCTTGAATGGGATCCGGTTTCTCAACAGTTCTTTGGCGTACGTAGTGGACGCAGTGAATCACCGTGTCCTCCGGTTGGATGTAGGAGATGACAACACCGTCTCCGGCTCTGCCGTCTTTTGTGCCGACAATGACATGCTCCAACCCAACGACCTCACCCTTTCCATCAGAAGCGGAACAGTGATCACATCTGGCATGAAATGGATCTCTGACACCGATGACACTCACGGTGACATTTGGGCTTGCTTACAAAATGGACAGGTTAAAAAGTTGGAAGTTATGGGAAGAACGAATGGAATTGACCTTTCGCCGGACGAGAGAACTCTCTACGTCTCAGAAAGCTATAACCGTGCAGGAACACCCTACGTTCAAAAAATCTGGAAGTATGCGGTGAATGTAGATCAAGGCACAATTTCTGGGAAAACTTTATTCGCCGATTTTGCAGCCCTAGATGGAACACAACATGTGGACATTGACGGAATGAAAACAGACGTCCTGGGCAATTTGTACGTGACAAGGCATGGAGGAAATCAGGTTGTCATATTTAGTCCCAGTGGTGTTGTCATTGGGAAGATTGCGCTAAACTTCCCAAATCCTACCAATCTGGAGTTTGGAGGACCCGCTGGCACTACCCTGTTCATTGTTGGTAAATGCAAAGATCATCAAAACAAAGGCTGTGTAGATAAAATTGAAATGTCTAATCCAGGTCGAACATGGACCTTGTTGAAAACTTCTTAAATCTTTACATTATAAAATCTAGTGCTAATTAAGCAATAAACTAGAGCAAAATAAAGAATAAATGAAAACTAAATAAAGAAGGTTAAAAGGCATCCATTTTATTGTCGTCATAAAGTTTCGTGAGAAATAAAATTAGCTGTATACCTTATTTTTCTTGGTTATTTAACCAGAAATCCATGCTTTCTCCGGTTTTCTCTTTGTTGTTTTTCTGGAAAGAACGGTGCTTCGTGCATTACAATACAAACTACAAAATACCCCATAACATCTACCTTTCCTTTTCTAATACAGTCATTTTCCTGCCCTTTTTTACGATGCAATAAAAATTATCCGCATCTGCAGCACGAAGTCTTCATCCATGTTACTTGCAGTTGCAACCTACAATACCGTCAATCCGAGAGAAAGCATGACCACATAATTTCCGCATCCGATCGGCCTGACGAGGAGAAAGAGATCTTTACATGTCTGGTTAGAAATCCTCTGGGCCTTTTTGTGAAGTACACCTCGTTTTAGCATGATATCCTCATATAAATATCCATATCCGTGAGGAAATATTGTTTACTCTTCTGCTCCAGTGTGCGAGTACCAAACTGGGGGCTTCACAGTATTTGGAGAAAGTGCATCGAGTGGAGTATCATCCACATGTAATTTTACACGAGAATAAATAAATTTAACAAAGAAAGATACTTTTTCCGCTGGAGTTTATATATAGCTCGCTTAACTACTACTCGCTCCAGTAGTGGCTACTCCAGTGAGAGAGAAGAAAAGAAAACTACGATCGTCTTGGAAAATTGGTCAAAGCAATTTGAGAAGGAACTCTCCAGAGTGTCGCTAATAGGATAAGTAACGATTTTTAATGTCGTGCGAGTTACTTTTTCCTTTTATTGTTTGGGAAGATAAATTATTATGCTTCTTCTGTTCCGAGAAAATTCAGATTTTTCACCATCTAATTTGGAAAGAAAAAATACGAGATTTAAGAGATTTCTTTGAAGCACTCCGAGAAGCTTCGGTTTTGCTACATAGCTCAACAAATCAATACAGCAATACAAACAAGTGCAGTATTAAATTAAATGTAAGTGTCATGAAAAACTGAAAAGAAAGACATTTTTACACAAACACAAAAGAGTTTAATTCCCGATTATACGAGACATTTTGACCAACACAATCATGGGCTTCGTCACGGTATTGTGAGTATATTTTTTGTACAAAATGTACCTACTCATTTTTTCTTGAAATGTCAGACTTTTCAAGAATTAAATGCTATAAATAAAATGCTAACAATGGTGATCTTTAAAGGTTAACATATGAAAGAACTCAAAGAAGTATCCGTGGACCATCTGGAATATATGAGGACAAGAGGTTCGGATGGGTGATTAGAATTAATGGCTTTAATTATATTCCAGGTGAGTAACTGACTTGCCGCGCCGTAAGTTTTATTCAGTTTCTTTTCTAAAATACACACACTCTGGCAAGGTTTCAGTAAGAATTATTTTAACAGAATTTCGTAAGGCCTTTCCGAAATTCGTTTGGCGAAAAGATCAACTTGAGCTGACCTGTTTCGAGGAAAAGGCCTTATCCTGTGAGCAACAAGATCAGTTTCATCCCCCCATGACTTTCATCACGAAAATCCTTGACCAGATTGATGAGCTAGGTGAAGTGAACACCTTATTTTATGTCTAATTACTCATTTTCAGGTTTTAATCTTTTAACAAATCAGGTATATTTTTAATATGAATAGGCTACCAAAACTGCTCTTGTTCCATTACCGCTGAACACAAAGAGATTACGTTCTGCCTCTGGAATTTTCAGGCACGCCGTTGAATAGTTTGTACTTCGCACCGGAAAAAGTATTATTATCAATTACTTACGCATAAATTGTTAAAAGAACACAATAAACATGCTTGATGCAAACGGACCTTTACAAAGCTGCTTCAAAATACTACATAATATAAATGTACTGTATAAATATTTACAATGATTGATATGTACCGATTATAAAAAATGACTTCTCCAGAATTATTAAATTGTACAATTGCCTCTGTGTATCTGAACGTGATGTTAAATGTTACGTTTCTCACGTAGACATTTACAAATTATATCAAATACCTAAACTTGTAGTGATACCTATACATCCGTTTATTTTTATACGTGTCTCTTTTCGTTATCCGCGCAGTCTACAAATTATGTATTATCCTGCAAACCAATCAATAAAGAGTAACGTGCAATCAAACTTTTCAAACTGTTTATGATTAATGAGCATTTAAATAGCTCATAACACCATGTCATACAGCATCTGTTTGTATGTATATATTGTTTTTAACAAAGGAATCGTAAATAAAAACAATCCTGTTTGGATTTTGGTGAATTAACGTCTGTTATGACATGACTTCCAAATTATTCCAAATTGGAATCTATTTTCTATACATTACACAAACACATAAATAATTGTCAGTTTGTCGAGTTTTCAATAGGTTCAAAATTACACAATCCACCCGAGGATATGCACATGATACATATTTCATCACATCAATTAGTTTCACATAATATTTGCTTTAATACTAACCTAATTTAATTTCCCATAACCTTTTGTACGTTTATGTACTCACACACTTCGCTTCGTTCTTACTCCTTGTTGCATGAAATTAAATACCAATGCTGTTAATGTAACTATTCAATAGTTTTATAGTTTTAGTCCGGGCTTATGATTAGGACATGGGTCATTATTATCAAGTTTGTCTGTTCGGTTACTGCGCAAGCCCATTTTGTTAGTCTTGTATTGAATTTAGTAATAAACTTTACATCATAATATGCCAACCATACTACCAATTCGATGCAATGCAGTCTTATTTAGAATCATGGCGAACAAAGATATTCTGAGTCTGACTTTCCACTCCAGAGGCAAAGGTTACACATACATAATGTATGTTAGTATATTTAGAATGAAGATTTAAATTTAATGGATTCACAGAGGGTTACTTTTGGTGGGTGATAGCTGCACTGCAGTCTGCAGATGCGCACACGTGCTGGAGAAAGGAAAGCCATGCAGGTTCGCTTGCATTGCTTGCAATGATTCATGATAAACTCATTTCCTTATTTACATACATAGCCATCACACCGGGACTGACTGAAACTGAAACTGAAGTAAGCAATGGTGAATGGCTGTATCATGGAATGGACAGTTGTCAGTCAGCCTATTCCAGTCCTTGTTTGAGGATGTACGATTGCAATTTGCAACTCAATTTCTTTACGATATTACAGCAATTTGGGATAATAGGCTTTTAATTGGACACTTTTCTTCTCATTTGAACTAATTACACTTTCATTACACACACACGACACAAATAGTTTAATAGTTTGCGTCTCGTTCCCGCTGTCCCGCTTCCTATCAACATGTCATCCGTTTTTCTAACAGTTATGTAAGTGGTAATTTTGTATTAATTTCTTACACTTGAATGTATATGCAATCATTAGTTTAGAAACGACAAAAATGCTAAAACTAAAAGTAATGATTCCATTTTTGTCTAACAAGGCTAAGCTATGAGAGGACAGAAAAGAACATTCCTGGACCAATGGGTCTTTCATCAGAAGAGGAACGGTTTGGGTAGGTGTAAACTTTACATTTCGGTTCGGTCAGAATGTCTTATTTAGGACTATTTAGGACTATTTAGGAATTGGAAGAAAGGATATTAAAAACGGAAGGGATATTAATGATAATGAACTTTTAATGCGAGAACAAATTCTAGTTCAAGCCTCTAATTTTGTGAGGTTAGGATTTAATTATTTATTTTTCGACAATTTCTGTTACGGAACCGATTTGTAAAACCAACACCTACCCTACCGAAAACTATTTTTTCCAAGCTGGGTAATAAGAATAAATGGTCTAATTAATGGGGCACTAGACAAGGATCAACTCACCAGTAAGAACCTGTACTTATAACTTCTTCAAAATAATATGCTACCGTTTTTTATATTAGATATTTGCCAAAACGTTGCTAATATTTTTAAATGCGAACAATCTAAATATTTCTAATCTACTCTTTTACTCCGTAGTACTGCAGGACTTTCCGAATTTTATGGCGAAGGACGAGCAACTGGAATTAACTTGCTTTGAGGATGAAGAGCTCTCCTATGACAGACACGACCAGTTTCATCCTCCGATGACTTTAGTTACGAAATTCCTAAACAAAATAGTCATGCATGGCTACAATAATACGTCATCTTGTATGACTTCCGAAAAGAACGAAATAACGTACTGTTTGTGGAACTTTCAGAAGCCCCTGACGCTATGAAACGGGTGAATTGTGTACTTCCAAGTGCTTTGTAAGATTTGAAACTGATTGCTAGAGGAAATAATAAAATCAACCTTTTGTATATTTAAGATATTAAAGTTTATGTACTTTATTTATTCGCTATTTGAAGGATTAAACCTGGAAATCAGTATTTAAACATAAGAAGATTTATTTCACTTTATTGAATGATTCCAAATGGTTCATAAATAATGGATTAATACCAAATTCGCTTTTCTGTACTATAACAGAAACGAATTACAATTTCTAGTTATAATGTTAAACATGACTTCAATAATTGTAAATTGTCGGGGGACTTACTGAAAAGTATTTCAAAAAATTGTACATTTTCTACTAATTGGACAAACTTATTCTTTCGCTGGTGGCCGAGCGGACATCAAAGCAGGGTAATACATGTGCTCACTAATTTGTTTCAGACTATACGACAACTCATTCAAGCTCTTATTCTGACTTTTCATTTCTTCCCTGATTTGACGAATTTGTGACGGTGTCAATGAATCATGAGTAGTCTGAGGCGATACTTTCTTTTCGTTCAGTCTGTCCTTAAGGGTTTCGACGGATGTCTTCAAGTCGGGAAGTTCATCCTTGATCGCTTCCAGAGATTTAGCCCACTCCTTTTCTTTGTCGGTAACCACAGGAGTTGCACGATGGTATCGGTTCAGAATAGCTTCGAGTCTTTTCATGTGTTTTTCATCTTGATCCACACATTCTTCATACGTTTCTGCTAAATTCTCCGCAACACTCTGAAGCTCCCCTCGTTCATTATTTAAATTGTTTACAATTTCTTCCATTTTCTTCAATTTATCTTGCATTGCAATCACGGTTCGTAACAGGTACTGCATTCCATCTTCCACACCGCCCAATCTTTCCGACTTCACTCCTATTGTTTGCACAACGTACTCTTCCAGCTCTCTGATAGGAATCTCCTCCTTGCTACAGAGATAAGGCTCCACTGAGGAACGCTTAAGAAGCTTTTCACATGTTTCGTGAACATTAGAGGTGCCAGAAAATATATTATCATGACCATTTTCCAAATGTGCGGACTCTACGGGATTATCTTCAGCCCGACTCACGATGCTTGAAATAGATGCTTCATACGTTGGATCGGGAAGTTCAAACACCAAGGTACGAAGATCTTGCAGGACACATAAGAGTTTTTGAGGTTTTCTTTGAGAGAAAGCAAGTGCCATTAGATCCGTTTGCGATTTTGCTTCTTCCCCGAGTCGCCAACGAAGAAGTAGCTGGTAAGAACACTTGGTCGCTTCAGGTAAATCTTCATCGTCCTCGGTATGGAAAAACCGGATTACTTCTGGGTAAAAGTGTGCAGTGACAATGTGCATCCCGACATTATGCACACAAGTATACCTGAAATTAGCACAAAGTATAAAAGTAAGTGTTTATTATGTTGTAGCACGAAATTGGGAAAAGTATAAAAAATGTGAATGAATTTACCGATAACTGTGCAGCGGATCACCTATCAGTCTCAAAGGGCTCTGACTGGCATCAGATAGAAAGTCCAATTCTAAGCGTTCCTTAACAAACATATTAAGTGTGTCGTAAAGAAACTTTTCCTCCATGTTCTGGCCCTGATCGATGTTTCCACGGTCGTTGATATTATTATCAATGTCGGGTAAAAGGAGGGAATGTGTTATGAGCCCACCACAAAATCCAATGGCTACAAACATGGGGAAATCTTTTGAAACTATTAATGATGTTGCTGTTCTATCTTCCGTGTCTTGTCCTACCACAGGTATAATTCCATGGACATCTGAAAATGGCACTGGATTCTTTCCGACAAAACGAATAAGAACGTATGATACGCAACCGGACTCTCGTAAAACAAACAGTGGATAATACTTCGACTTTGGCAGACAAGGCCCCACGTCGAAATCTGCCACACTTTCATCTTCTACGTCAGCCGTAAATCGACCCGACCTATTCACAAAGGGAATAGCAGAGCTGTTGTTAGGCTCTACACTAACAGATCCACAGCTTTTGGCTTCTTTAAGTTGGTTATTGTCAATTTGGTAGAATCTGAAGTAATTATCCGAGTTGAGAACAACGACGGTTTTGGAATGGGTGGCAAAGGTACAAGGGAGCCACTTGGCTTGAATGATTGACAAGTTTGGATGATCAATGTAGGTTTTTTCTCCAACGAGAAGGGTTTTCTTAATCATGCGTTGGATACCATTGGGATTGGCTGAGGAGGTCCCTGAAGGTTTGTCGTCTGCGAGTTTGCTGCTCACATTTTGATTTGTTACAACAGCCAACCCATTCTTTCCCCAAAGAAGAACACAGCTAGCTCCAGTTCCTCCAAAAGCCGCTGGAGAAGATGAGAATGGGACGATATGGGTTACGTCGAAACCTAACCGCTGAGAAAGCTGCCATTCTTGAATGTCTGAAGCGGTCAAAGTTGAGACACCTTCCTTGAACACGTCTGCAGTACCGATTACGATGAGAGCATTCTTTGATTTATTCCAGGCGTAGCATTTTTCTCCAAAAATAGCAACAATCGGCCTGTACGTCAATACTCCTCCGCGTTGTTGAATCGCTTTGGTGTCCACCAACTGGAGCTCTTCGAAAAGCTGAGATTTGGAGATAAGCCATCCCCCGAAGTGACCATTAGAAGGCATTTTGACTGAAAATCGAAATGAAAATATCATTAATTATAACGCATTAGATTTGATTAAATTATTAAAAACTTAAATTAAAAAAGTATTTATAACATGTTATTTAATGTACAATTAAAGTGAAATACGTTATTGTGACGCGAAGGGAAGTGGAAAC
The DNA here is from genome assembly GCA_021029165.1 of Cyphoderus albinus. NCBI lineage: Eukaryota > Metazoa > Arthropoda > Collembola > Entomobryomorpha > Paronellidae > Cyphoderus > Cyphoderus albinus. The sequence continues at coordinate 14,911 of VYYJ01000725.1, read as the reverse complement.
CCTTTCGATCTTGAACTATTTGAACCAGAATATTATACGAATTTAATGAAACCCAATCTATTATTTATATAACGTGTCTGTGTCAATGTCAATTGAATTACAAAGTAGATACACCATAATTTAGTTCAGAAGCGTTAAAAAGACAAGAAACTGAGAATTAACACTTTCCAAACTGTGAAAAATGTCTAATGGTTTGATGACTGTTTTTAAAAAGAAACTGAAAAGATGATTCAAAATCAGACAGTGGATTTGTTTTTTTTGCTTTGCTTTACTCACTCACGCAACACACTTTCGGTTTCCGACGTCTCGTTTGCTTCGCGGCTTATCGGCTCTTTTCTATGTGAATTGTGAAGTAGACAAAGAAGAACTCGCAGCTTGTTGCCACAAAATAAAGCTTCGCATACACACGTGATGCGTGAATGAGCATTGAGAGTTTTCAATTTTTCATGTGCTTTGGATATTGATTGACATCAATTTATAAAACCTCACATAATTATTGTTATTAAATATTAGCGAAAAGTTTCTGGTTCGAGTCCTACTCTGAACCTTTTCTTCTTTTCCACGAATTTGAGACAATAAAATTATAAACACATTTTATGGCTTCACCAAATTATCAAGCCTTACATTTGTCTATGATGCCGCAATGTTGAAAATTAATGGATTAGGGTATGGATTTGTAAATGGAGAAATTAATCAGGATGAAAGTAATCCATTTTTGGTACATTTTATTATGCCACATCTTCCAGCTACGTTTTTCCACGGGGAAGCTTGAGGAGACGAGAAGTGGCGGCGATTTAACCGTTATAAAAAATGGGATTGAGTATCAATTAACGACGAAGCAGTGTAACTCTGGAGTTTTCTTTCCAACTCCTATTCACATGGACTGTGTGTGTTTAACGGGAGTGTAAGCTGTGTGGCAAATGACAAAATATAATAGAATATTAATATATTTTAATTGTAGTTTGTCTGTGGTGGCTTATTTTATAACATTGTTTAAAACTGGCAGATGGGGATTTTACCCAAACTACTGTGACAAACCGACCATGTTTATTGGGGGCGATAATTATTGCTTCCGCATGGAGAATAACGTGACGGTATGGAGAATAGATACAAATCAAAGTATAATGTTTGGTTGGTGTAAGTTTATTGATTGCTGAATTGTTTCTTAAATTAATACAAAAGATAACGCAAGCTGCACATGTTGGAAGCTTCCGGTATCCGTTTACCCCGTCCATAAGTTACTTTCAAGAGGCCAACTTTATTCAACTGGAGAATGTTATTTCAACGGACTACCACGTTTCAAAATATATGGGCACCACTGGCTCTTGGATTACTGTTACAAATAGAACATGGACACTTTATGGAGATAGCGGACAAAGTGTTTGCTTGCAACCTTGTGCTACTGGACCTAGAGTTTATTGCTTGTTTAATGAGGAGATACGTAATTTCTTCAACGAGTCAAAGTGGAATTACATCACAAAAGTAAGACAAGGATGTCACTCTGAGAACACTACTACGTCGGATCTTTGCTATACGATAAAAAGGGAGAATATGAATGGTATTGAAAGTGGCACAATTCAATGTTTAACAATTTAAAACTTAAACTGGTTTAAAAATAAGCTGCTGAATTATTTTCACAAAGATGAAGAAGCCTGCGATTTGCCCCCTATCGTTGAACCATGCCACAGCTCTGATTGTAAAAACGGCAGTAACGGTGGTGTTATTGTTTATGACATTGCTGACGACCCTACTCTCCATGATCCAGATTGTGGACCCAATATTTGGTTTCCAAAACCAACATCCAACCCAACCATGGTCACCGCTACGACGGAAGAACCTTGTGAAAGCACACCGTTATCAGAGGGGGATGGCAATGGAGGGCTGAAGGGAAGGCATGTTGTAACTTGATGGAAAAATCTAATATTTACAATGTAATGTAGCTATTATAATTTTATCCATCTAACTATCAATTGTAGAGGTGATCTTCATGGCGAGCGACAATGTGAGGAAATTACTCGTGATTCTGTTATGCAGTTTTGGGAAGATCCGTCGATGAACGAGTGTCCTAAAACTATCTCTCAGGCCCTTTTCACTAGTCAGCTAGAAAGAGTGGCTGCGAAAGGATTTGAACGAATTTTCAAATCGAAGTTGAAGTCTCTGGAGCAAATGAATCAAATTGTGATTCTTTCCAAAGACATTATGAAGAAAACTTGCGGCAATGACTATGTACCTGCGGAATATTTTGACGTGGCCACTGGTGCATTTTTGCATATACTGCGGGAAGATTTCTTTTACGGATTGGATGCAATAGACGATGTCAATTTTCGTCGCATGCAGAAAACCCTTAATAAATGTTGGAAACGGGCGAAATTGCTCCTTTTTGAGTCGATACCACTAAATTGTGACATTAAAAAGGTATACATCGTTTCACAATGATGCTGGCATAGGCAAAAGTATTGTTTATTTTTAGTTTGTTAATTGTGATTTTCTAGATTACGGGAGGTTTAATCCTGCCCGACAGAGAGGTGTACAACATAACAATTCCTTACAACGCAAAATCCAAGCACTATGAGCCAATAATTGAAACCGTGTGGAAAATTTTTTTGCATGCACATTCATACTGCTACGAAGACTTCCAATACTTCAATGATCATCATGAGTTTTCTTTAGTGTTCATGGAACTGTTTAGTAAAACCATCTACGAGAAATGGTATGGATGGAGTATGGACACCTAAAATTTAAATGGTTCCAAACCATTTTTTAAATACACGATACGAAGTACGAAAGATTATTAATTAATGCTCTCGTTGTTTTAGGATGGAACGTTTAAGCAACAAAGCTCTGTACAAATTAGTCCTTCCAAAATATAACTTTAACAAGGAGATCATGGAAAATCTAGACTATTGTGTAGGAGCGTTGGATTTTATATCGAAATGTCCCGTTTGGTTGTCCAGAACGAATCCCAAGGCGAAATCGGTTAACAATGAACAGTCCACGGGACAAGAAAAGTAAGCAACTCAAGAATACATTTTATTTTAGAAAGTTGAAATCTTGTTTTATCAGTGATTAGGATTTTGTCACAATTGCATTGCTGAAAGTTGCACTCGCTCCATTTTTCGTTCTAGCAAAAATGAAGCTCAAGGAGGAACTGAGGCACCAAAGAGAAGAAAACGTTCATCTTGGACAGCACAGAGAGAGCACGAAAGAGAGAGGACAAGCATTTGGAATAAATTAGGACACTGTGTTCAGTACATGGAAGAACCAATGTCAAGCCTTGGATTAGCTTATTGCAACCAAATATACTGATTTGTAACTAATAAAGCCGATCGACTATTGCCACTGGTTTATTTATATAACCTTATCATGACTTTATTTAATCGATTCGACGAATTTTCATCAATCCTATTGTATGAATATTTTTAATCATATTATAAGAACAAAATTATTTAAACTTATACTGTGGTCGACAATACTACAGACTCATACATAAATACTACAACTGTACGATTGTTTGATCAATATGACGTGAGAACATTTTTCTGATTGATTTGAGAGAGCAGCTTTTCAGGCAGAATTTATAAAGTGGACTGTTACAGTGTGGAAACAATTCTTTTACTTTATAATTAAGTGCTAACCGGAAGAAAGTCAACCCAAAATTATATCCTTTAAGTAGATTTTATGAGTTTTCCCAGTCGTCATATTTTTTCTCCTTCTTTGAACACCTACGTGCATATAGGAAACATACCTCGAGGAGAGAAGTCAAACAGAACTTTTCAAACTTTATACCTTCTGTAACCCATAAAAATTGTATTTAATAAATCTTCAAACCCAATGTACTAAAATTCTAACTTGGTTATATAAGTTGTTGATGGCAGAGCAAGACACAGAGCCGAAGAAAGAGGATGGGGAAAGTGAGAAAAAAATTGGTCAATACCCATTGATAAAGGTGACAAATCTGACTGATTGTGAGAAGCATAATGAAGGAAAGATTTCTTTTATTAACAAGGAACGAAAGTTTTATTATACTTTTATTGATTTTATTAGATGACTGATTTACCAGCCGAGACGAAGTCGGAAATCGTTGACCTGATTGCGACCACAGTGGAAAGAAATAGTGCCGATATTCAGGTAGATAGAAGCGATCATGATCCACCAGCATTAAAAATGTAACGTTCTGCTTAATTTTTTCAGTATTCATTGGCTTATCTTGTAGAATACATGTAAACTGATTAAAGAGCACATGGATAAACTCTATGGTCCATCTTGGAACGTTATTGTTGGCGAGGCTTTTGGTTTCGAAGTGAGCTACTTGAAAAGACATCTCCTCTACATGTTCACATTGGGAACTCTTGGCGTTCTAGTATGGAAGTGTGGATAACGATCGCTCTGGTTTATGAATTTGATGAATAATTACAATATAACGCATAACGTGACACCACACGCATGTCAGAAATCAAATCAGAACCCGATATTGTAGCTTATTGTTTACTGTGTACACTTTTATTAAACATTTTCCACAACCACAATCATGTAGAGTAAAGTTGGTGTTGTAATTTGGAGTATACACAAATAGGACGTATTAGGGAGACGGTGCTTTTGTTATCGATAGATTTAAATGTAAACATAACTATATACGCTTATATGTATATTTAATAATTAATTTGATAATATCAGAGCTTTCTCTTAGTTCATAAAGGTAGTAGCTGGCAATCTAATCAAAAATACTCACAAAAAAATCGGAATGCATTTTATAATTTAAAAAACGTAAAATATGAATAAAAATTGGTGTTAAGTGTTCTTTTTCATCTCCCCGAATAAATCCGAGTCAGCTATTAGACCCGTAGCTGAAAATAACAATTCTTACAGATATTTGATTTGAACATCATAATTTTAAATTAACTCCACCATCATGCCAAAAGCAAGATAATGACTCTTGTATTCAGACTTGTGTACTTTATAATTTTGTATTTTTAACACAAATCGCTTTTCTCTTTTAATCTTAAGGAGCAAACCAAAAATTTCAACTCAAGGAGTACCCAAGTCCATTTTACACGCCTCAAGTTGAAGCCTTATAGCAAACTAGACGTTGACGTAGACGTTATTAATATGTTTACCATTAATAATGTTTTCAGGTATAGTTTATGCTCCCTGTCGATGACATTTACTTCTTCATTAATTTATAATTCCTATTTGAAAATATAGTGTACACAAAAATTTATACTTGTGAATAATGTTTGGTGTAGAATAACAAGAATTTTACGATTTATATAATGAAAACTAATTTAATGTTTATTATACAAGTTCAATCTCCCAATCCTCAGAAATGAGCACTCCCGGTTTTCTTATCACAAGAGGTTCTCCCTCAAATTCCAGTTGGATTTTTCCGACAGCTATAAACAAAGGAAATTAGTATTCAATTACAATTGCTTCGAATTAAAAGTCAAATAATTTTCAAGCTCGGCTTACATTTACTGTGAACATGAACATTGGTCGGTTTCTTGTTGAAACCTATAATGACAACTCGCTCGACCCATTCTGGCGTTTCAAAACTTGAGCCGTGATGCACAACCCTGTAATATTTAACAATTTAGTTAATTCAGGTTTCGGAACTTTCTTCGGACAAATCTTGCAGCAATTTAAAAAATTGAACCAACTTACTTTGAAGATAATTTGTTGTTTTTAAACTCAAATTTCGTGTGTACATATTCTCCTTCACGATACTCAAATGATTTATTGTCATCCGTGTAGAGTTCACCCTTGGCTTCACCGTTTTCATTCAGAGCTACATAAAGAGTGTAAGGGTCTTTCCTCATCAAAATGGACGAGCGACGAATTCGTTGTTTAGTGGGGACGATGGAACCGCCTCTTTGGAATACTGGTATCTATTATTGAGAACTTTACTGGGTTAGAACAAATGAAACCAACTCAAATTGAAATAAATAAGTAAAACCATCCAATTTACCGAGTCTTCTCCAACATTCAGCGTATGCGTTCCAGCTTCGAATTTCTTATGGTTGTTGTAGAAATCGTACCAAGTGCCCTTTGGGAAATACACTTGAACACTAGTTGCTCCTTTGTCTGTGATCGGATGTACTAACAGCGCATTTCCCAATAGGTACTGATTATCCATATTAAAGGTGTGGATATCTTCAGGATACTCCAACCACAATGGTCGCATGGGAGGCATTCCGGATTTCTCATTTTCAAAGAAAAGAGTATACCAGAACGGGAGAAGAGCGTAGCGTTTTCTGATTGCCGAACGGAATAGGGATGTGTAAGGTTCTCCGAATACCCACGGTTCTCTCCTCTTAGTTTCAAGATGGGCGTGATTCCTCATAAACGGTTGAAATGCAGCCGCTTGATACCATCTCAGCATAAGCTCTGCTTCAGGATTGTGAAAGAATCCACCGATGTCTGCACCACAATGAGTAAATCCAGCAATGCCTGAACTTAAGCACATGGGCACGGAAATTCTGAGATGCTCCCAGTCAGCCTTGTTGTCCCCTGTCCAGATGCTGGCAAAGCGTTGTCCACCAACAAAGTGTGACCGAGTGAGAATGAAAGGACGAAGTTTACTTTCAGACCTTTGAAGTAAGCCTTGGTATGTCGACATGATCTAATTTATAAAAAAAAAAAAACAAATTCAGTCCTAAACAAATCCAGCGTCTTGAAGATGAATTAGGAAAATGAAGATTTGCTGTCTTGAATGAAGAACTTACCATCATGAATCCGTACATATTGTGCACATGACGGTGTTCCCAGTTGTCATAATGTATCATGTCCTTTGGCATTGTCACTTCTGGTCCATTAAATACTGACGGTTCATTCATGTCATTCCAAATGTAGACATCTAAAGTTTGTGCAAATTTGCCGTCTAAAGAGTGCAAGCTTGCCCAATAGTCCCTGACTTTCGGGTTGAAGAAATCCAGATATGACGAAGAACCAGGCCAGCACCAACCCTCGTAGACTTTTCCGTTCTTGTCGTGGACATACAGGTCTTGTGCGAGAGCATCCTCGTGCAGAAAGTATCCACCATCGCGTTTAATATGAGGATCTAGAATGGTGACCAGCTTTCTGCCTTTGGAACTAATGTTATGGACCATGTTGACGGGTTCGGGGAACTTGTGAGAATCCCAGGTGAAATATTTCTTTCCGTCGGTGTACTCAATGTCCAGCCAGATTGAATCGTAGGGAATGTCGTACTTGTCGAAGTTTGCGTCAACTGCAAGAACATCGTCCTCGTCGTTGTAGTTCCATCGACATTGATGAGATGCAATAGCCCACATTTGAGGAAGTGGGGTTGTTCCAGTCATTTTTCCATACTGCCGAATTATATCGGCGGGTTTTGGTCCCATGAAGAAGAAAGTATCGATGATACCAGACTCGCTCATGAAACGAGATCTGCCCTCTTTATTCTCTTCGGAGCCTGTACATGAAAATGAGAGTGATCCATACTCAACTTTAAGGCCTTCTTCCTTAATCATCTTTGAATTTGTATTGTAATATTTTAAATTTTGGAAAATTTATCTGTAGAATATGCGAAATTATATAGAAAGGGATAATTACTGCACAATTAATAGACATTGAACCATAATGATTTGTTAGCATAATATAAAATTTTGTAAATAATAAATTCGAAATAAAGTCACTATAAATATCTTCCATTATTCTTTGATTTGACACTTGTATAATCTATTATGGTGTCACATAGTCCCACTAAGCCCGGTGCCATCATCATAACCTTGCTGACCATTAGGCACAAGCTAGCAACAGACTTCTTCGCAAAGACTATCATCTCTACAAAAAAGAAAAAAGACCGATTCCAACCCCCATTTGCATACCAGCGTAGATTAATATAGACCATATCCGTAACCGTTAAAACTCAAACAATCAAACCAAATCTATTAAGCTTTGTAGACAATCTTAATGAAGAGCGGCCATTAATTTCAAAACATAACATAGGAGGCAATTTGCCTCAGGCAAAGCATAAAAGTTTGAAAAGCAATAGAATAAGGAAGCGAAGTAGAGTAATTTTCATATGTCAAGCAAAAACCATAATCTTGGTTAGTATAGGATTTTTGAAGAAGTTCAGAAGAATTACAGAAGAGTAAAATCAACTTGGGTGGCAGTATCTGTTTTAATGAAGGATAACATCAATTCGGTAGCACACGATGATGGACATATTAATGTGATTTTCATTACCTCCAACCAGATTAACAATAGAATCAACTAATCCACCGCCGGAAACCCCAACATCAATCCAAGTTTCAGCGGCGTTTAACCAAAGGACACCAACGGTGCGTTCAGGGCTGAAAATTAATACATTAGATAAATAAATTTGATATATTTAGTTTCACTGAATAACTTTAAAATTTGAAGTCCAAACTGATCTACCTGTGTGCTATTATGTAGGGTACGGCTCCGTACAGAGCCATGTAGTTGTCAAGCTCGTATTCAAAGACATCCAGGTTGTACAGTCGAACAGGGTCGCCATTGCTGTATTACATTTAAATAAATAGTCAATAATAATTACTTTGACCAACCAACTTCGTACTAGAAAAAAATGCGAAAATTGTCTACCTTGTATCTTTCAGCATCAGAGAATTTGCGTGTTCGGGCAACCCGTAAAGAGTTTGGGTAAGAGGGAAATCAATATCGCATCCAATTGATTCCGGACCTCTTGGCTTGCTGTCAGTATTTCCGCCGAACGATTCTTCCCACATGGACGGCTCCACGGCTGGCTGATTGTCAATGGATTGTTCATCTTGTTGTGGCTCATCGTTTCTAAAAAGTATAAGATTTTACCCTGGTTTAATTTTTGAATTTTTAAAGAAGAAAAGGGCACATTTAAAGTTGAAAATTTTTCACTTACACATCAGGCTTGTTTCTCAGATGCTCAAATTTGAGAGTGCTTCTTCCATTGAAAACAGCGACTTTCTTGCCACCCGCTAAGAAATCAATTCGCAAAGGATTCCCAAACACTTGAGCTACATGATCTCCAACAGCCAAAGTCCAAGAATCAGATCCTTTCTGAACTTGCATGCTACATCATAAATAAAAATTATTCAAATACAAAACCAAGGGAAGCGACTAGAATGAAAAGAGTTGACTGATTACAACTCACGGAGCTATTTTGATGTCATCCATAATGGCATGCGGCACTTCAAATCTGGGATGTAAGGGTGCTTCTTCATTCATTTTCACCCTGAATACGCCATCCTCGTAGGCAATTACTTCTAGCACAAACTTATGGCCACCTTCAGGATTAATAACTTTAAACCTAACTTTATCCGGTGACGAAATTTGACCTCCGGCAAGGTCAACTTTGTAATTTGAAGATCCATCTTTGGCAGCTCGTTGACGCCTAAGGAATTACAATTTTTATACATGAACAAGAAAAAAATTTAATTTTACTCTGAGACACTGAGACTTACTTGCAAAATCCTGATTGGTCACAGGTTTTAAATTTACTTCGATCCACTGTATCACATAAATTAAATAATAAACATAGTACTGCCAGGTAAAGAACAACAGCCTGGGAAAATGAGATCCATTTCGAAGAACCTACGCCCGACTTCGCTCCTAATTTAGTCATCCTAGTACAAAAGTGCAAATATGAATTAAATTGCAAGTTTTAATGACATAATAACAATTACTAGTGGTAGTAAGTAATGATTTAAAATCTTACTTCGCTCATAAGCGACGAGCTGAAAAAATCCGAAGGGGGGATTTGACGATTTGAGAGCCTTCGTCTCTCAAATTTTCTGAATTCCTATTGCCTCTGACCTAGAACTAAACGAAATTCAGGATTAGTCAGTCATTCCACTAAATAGATAGAAAAATAAAACCAATAGAGTTTGAGATCAATATTTTTACACCAACTTATTGCAACACGTAAGTAGGTGACATAAGTTGGTGTGTGACAAGCTCTAAAGAAAGGACACTATCAACTATTTGCCGAGAAAATAGCAACTATTGGTTCATAACCGAAACGATGATATTACACATTCAGCTTGTTTTATTATCGATTTTATTGAACACTTCAATTCAATACAGTTTACTCAGGATTTTAATAAGGAGACCGGGCAGTGTCCGGTTTAAGTTTGTCCAGGAGTGAGCAATCGTCACAAGATTTAATCAATAAAACAACTCTACCACTATTAAGCTACGTCGAAAATATTTAGCTACATTTCCCACTAATCCACTTGTTCAATTCTTTACAATTAAATAATGTATGGTTGGTATGTACTATATGTGTACACATTTAAAGTTTCGGTTCGGGATTTTTACCTTGTAATTCGAACTTGAGCCCTAACCCCTAACCTTCCCTTGACAAAATCTATTGTATAAGCTAAATGGTTAAATAATAAAATTAGTAAATTAACAATTTAGTCAGATTTGCTTTTGCTTACCCGTACGTAAACTATAAAATATGCAATCTTTGAAATATTATCCAGGCAATTCAAGATGTCCAGCTCATCTAAACAGCTTAACAACAAGACAAGGGATTGAGGTTTTGCAACGAAACAGCAACAGCATCATCATCGTCAGCCGTGCCGGATCGCACTTTCGAGATTTTATACACACAAAACAGCGGATTGTTATGTCAGTCAGGTTCGGTTCAATAGAAAGCTAATCTCAAGTTGGTCCGTTTTCATAAGCCCCATAGCCCATCGCATTTAATAACTTCAGTTTAGTTTCTCTCCACTTGAGCAGTTAGCTAGCGGTGTGTACATCTCATCTTTCCCATGGGAAGTGGATGATTATATTATGAATATGATGGTGATATGATGGTAAGGTAAACTACAACTTTCGACGTTACTGTTTAGTAGCGTTGCAAAAGAGATACAAAATGACAAAGACAAGGTTGATACGTTGATACTTTGCTACACAGTCTGGGATGGGTTATGTATACTTGGGGGGACAAAATCCGGATGAAAGGAAATGAGAACATGAGAAGAATGTGCATTCAATGGACATGGAAAATGGAAATATGTACCCAAGAAACAGAAAGTATAACATGAGGGAGCATGAAATGAAATGACTGCTCGTGTGGAGGAAAGGAGTAAACAGGAGCATTATACTTTGGAATCCAAAGTTTGGACCATGCAGGCACATGGAGGAAAACGAAAATTCAATTATGTACCTATTTCTGGGGTAAATGTATTTCCAAATTAATGGAAACATGATGGTATTTTTCCGCCGCTCACAGAAAGAAAGTGAAAGACTTTACCATATTACAGAAACCGGGATGGGATATGTTGGAATGGAATAATTTGTTAATTTTCTTAGCATAAAGTACGAAAATGTGATGGAATTTAGTTTGCCTCATAGCATCGCCTCTCTTTGTCGGTTTTGTCGTGGAAATACATAATAAAAATATGTGAGACATGGCCACATGTCAAGTGTGTTCCTCCACCGAGAAATACACGCACAGTCTGCCAGACGACTTTCCTTCCTTCCGCTCTCATTTCAACCGTTCCGTCTTGCAACGCAATGCAACACTTCCGTAGTCCACAGATAACATCAACATCGTCGTCGTCGTAGGTATCTCTTTGCCAATTAACTACCATTGATTTGATACTACTGGTGAAGTACACCTCGACACATGTGACTATGTGACTTGCTCAAATCTCTTCATCGACGCAAATTTTCAATTTTATCCGTTCACCAGTGTGATGTCTCGTCATCGCGTCGTTCTGTTTTCCCCACGCATCAACCTACATTAAATGACCACACAGGAAAAAAATAACAGCGAAAGAAGATAAACGTGTTTTTCTTTTACGACGTAGTCCTCATTAATTCTCTCTTTGAAGTCGTTAGTGGAGTCAAGTCAAACGAGTGATATTCGACAATAATAATGTGTTCCTTTGGATGTTTGATCGAAGCGCATCATTTCATTGGAAGTTAGTCCAGATTATATATCGATTAACAATTCACTGTCACAAATCTAATTAAAGTATTGGCCTGTCACAACGACATCGCGCATCGTTTGCCTTCAATTCAACATTTCCTAAGTGTTCCTCTCTTTCGCGACCGACACTACTCTGTACTCTGTACTGTTCGTTCATTACTTTTATTATTATCAGGTAAATCATCCTTCCTACTCTGATTTGTTTTAATTCCGTTAGAAAATCTGGATTTAAACGTTAAATTCTTGAATATCATGGTAGTCTTTTATTTGTGTTTAAAAAGGAAACAATAATTGTTATCAAACATCAAAAGATTTCATTTTCAACGATGCTTTCTTGTATGGTTTTACTGTTTAGGTATTCCAGACTACTTCCGGTTGTACAAAATCTAAAAATGAGTAAAACTGAATCCCCTCAACATCAGCCCGCAGCCGTGGTTGCGGAGAATGGTGACGCAACGTCAAATTCGAATGTCACTGAGGCGCAGCAGCATAAGAGTGTAGAGAAGAGCCTTCAAAAAGAAAACAAACGCTTGCGAGTAAGCTGCTTTATTAATTTTTTTACATCACAGAGTTAATAACATGATAATTATGTGAAAAATCAATATTCTCTCATGTTAATTACCCAACAGTCGGACATCAAGCAAATGGAAATAAAAGTAAAGACGATGCAAGGGGAACTGAAAAAATCTAATCAGGTTAAGGACCGCCTAGAGGCCTTATGTCGAGAGCTTCAGAAACAAAATCGCTATATTAAGGTAAGTTCAAGTTCAGGTATCTACAATGAAGTAACTAGTTAAAAACAGTATCAAGCTGAATCTGAGAGCATGTAAATATTTAACTATCAGGCTGAAAGTACCGCTAAGATAACTGAAGCAAATGAAAAGGGCAAAGAGTTGGCACAGGAAGTTCAAAGCAATATGGGATTCATCAAGAACATCAATGAAAATTTGGCTTCAATAACATCAGAAACCATACAGGTTCGGATAAAAAAAATCTTAAAAGTTGGATTTGAGTGATTGGTGAAATGCTGATAATTCATTCACAAATTGTTACAGGTCAGGAAAGAGAATGAAGAGTTGGCAAAGAAAATCTCAACTTTGAAGAATCATTACGAGGAGAGGGAGCAGGTACAATTATATCTACCATTATTCAAAGTTTAAAGTAAACCAATATCTTATATCAAAAGCTAGACCCGTATTATTGTTAATGCTCAATTTTTCCTTACAGGTGATGAAAACGGTAATTGATGAGACATCATCTGCTCTTCAAGCTGCTAGACTTGAATTGGGAGAACTCAAATTGAAGAATGCCCAAGAACGGGAAAAGTTATTTGGAGAAATGCAACAATTATCAACAGCCCTCATTCAAAGCAGGGAACAAATGAAAGAAGCAAAAGAAACCGAAATAAACTTGCGGCTTTTACTTCAAAATTATGATGAAAAGTTTAATGGACTTCAAACAGCGCTTAAAGATACAAACGGTGCCTACGAAGAGTTCAAAAGCGAAATGTCAAAAGTAATTTATAATATAAGCAATTATGAAAATTAACATAAAGAAACACGAAATTATTGTGTGGCTAGAACCTAGGTTGAAATTCACTCATGAATGTATTTTCTGCTCTCAGGTTACTACCAGAACCAAAGAATTGGAACACGAAACGGTCAAATGGCAAACCAGATGGGAAGAAAGTACTAAAGCTCTTCAACTGATGAAAGAAAACCATAATAGATTACAAGGAGACTTGGCTAGTTCAGATCAAAATTTGGAAAAAATGACTGGTCTATGTAGGGCTTTACAAACCGAAAGGAAAGATCTGTTGGAGGAATTAAAAGCGAAACAGCTAAAAGAGAAGGCGTATCTATTAGAACAAATAAAATTAAGAAGTGCTTCAAATGGAGAAGTCAACTCCACACCCATTTCTTCAACCGACACTACCGACAGTATTGCAGATTCAAAGGCCTTACTACCTCCAGATAACCCAACTTCGTCAGATGCAGACAGCAATAATAAAGCCACGCCCCCAGAAGAGGGTAAGAAGGAAACATCAGGAAGTTCATCACTAAATGAGTAGAATAAAAACCTCTCAACAATCCCAATAAAATCCTACTTGGCCTGATAGCCGGCCTTCAAACTTCAAACGCTTTAGTTGCAAATCAGTCTTACCAAGAGCCAAAGGTAGTTTTTAGCCTTTAGCATTACATTCTAATCCGTTCATTTATTAGTTTATTAATTAATTTTATTGTTTAACCCTTAGAGCGATAAAGAATTACTCTAAGGTTTAACCTATGTATTAACATAACAAAACTTTGCATAGCATTTTAATTCATAGTTGACGGTAGCAAACCAAACGTTCGACAGTGTTGAAATTCGTTTACATTTTAATAGTTAATTTATTATTGTACGATTTCTTATGCAACAAAATCACTAGTCATTGTCAGCATTTGTTTAAATAAAATTGAATTTACATAATCTCAGTCAGACTAACGTGTGATGCCATTTTTTACTAACTTTATAGCAGACACATTATCTTGCATGAATGTATTATTTATTGATTCATAAATTATTTCAATCTAACTATAGAACGTGCAAAGCTCTTTGTTAAAGTTAGGAATAGGATGTTATGAAAGAATATTGTATTTACAAAAAGCTTTGGTTTACTCATCTGTAGCTTAAGTTGACAATTTTAAAAAATGAACTTACCATAATTATACTCCGCCTGCTGCCTATTACAATATATTACCATTATTATTACCAAAATCTAACCATTGTGTTCTTTTTAAGACTATCTATCTGACCTTGCCTGTGTCTTTTTCAAACGAAAAGTGAGGTCTTGAATCAAACATCAACGTGAATTAAATTTAGAAACATATCTTAAAACAGTGCTGCACATTTCGGCACCACACCACACACCACCCACACATTTTCCCTTCGGCGACTTACCACACACACACCACACCAAACCGGGCTGACAAAAAAATGCACAACCCACACCCACAC
>VYYJ01000724.1:0-46233 GCA_021029165.1 Cyphoderus albinus | reverse complement strand
AGAGACAAAATACATGGTTTTACTTTCAAACATTAAAACATACTGATTTGAATGTGTCGCACCTAAAAGGCAATGTAAATGTTATTAAGAAACATAATGATTCGTAAATAAACTAAAAACGAAACTGGTGGTCACTCAATAATTGAGTCCAAAATTACATATTAACAAATCTTTTCCAAAACTCGCTAATCATTAGTATTATTGATTATAGGCCGTGATTCGTGGGTTAAATATCAGATGATTAGCGCTCGGGATGCGCGTTCACAGATTCGATTAACTTCAGTAATAAGCTACCTACTAGCAAGATGTGGGTTCAGTGGTAAATCAGTCTTCCGTGGGTAGGTACTGCTATGGTATGCATATGCAACAAGGGCGGTGGAGTCCTCAGCACTCCTCAGACTTTCTCTGAGAGAACATTTAAAGTGAAAAGGGTTTGTCTGCTGGCAATAATTTTTAAAGAATGTCGCCACTGGTTAAATGTCCAGACCTACCTTACATACATTATTTATTATACCAAATGATTTAACTATTTCTCTTTCAATCCTTTTAGTTCTCTTCACTTTCATGTGTCTACTTTAGCCAAATTCTTTATTCCTGTATAATATACCAATTTATGATGTGCATACTTGAGTTCGACCTTGAAGACATTTTCCTACTTACAGGAAAATATTCCTTGTAGTGTTTTCTTCTCATGTGACACTGCGCTCCTTATTATGTTATTGCTCCACTCAACATTTATTGACATTTTAGAGAATGTCGTTTTATATCAAGTGCTTTCCTTGCCTTTCAATCTGCTACTTTTTTCAACTGAAAAAATTTATCAACCCTTGTGGTGTCATCCACCCACACTATTTTTCTTTCACATTTAAGTATGCGGCAACATCTTTTTGGGTACTGGTCCTGTATAACAAGTTAGTATGGACAATGATAAAAATAAAAAATCGGGAGACATCGTCATTGTCAGGTGTCATGTTATGTAGACGTTTTGTTGAATGAAGCATTTGGTTTTATGCATCGCATGAAATGAATGAGAATGAGATGAATCTGTCTGGAAATATTTGATTATTTTTTCTACTGTTTCTATAAATAATATGATAGTTAAATAAATAAAGAGAAAACCGTTCTGTCGACGTAATTTATATAATATTCAATTCAATACATAATACAAACCTATTGTTAGTATTCAGTCGGATTTTTAACACACTTGTGCATTTTCAAAAGATGGATGACTTTGTGTCGGTATTTCTGTTTTGTAGCTGAAAAGTTCCGTACTTGGCACTTGGCACAACTGAATGATGCAATGGGTTTCCCTGTGAGAGATTTATGAATTATGTACAAGTATCAGTTTAAGCAAGGAAGGGGCAAGCGAAAAGAGAGCGAAAAGCGAGATGTACCTAAAAATGACACAGAAATTAAAATTTGAATGGCGAGGAAAAAAATTCCACTAATTGCATTTGTGACGTTGTGAGCGAAAGCCTTTAAAGATTTTATCTAAACGATAACGAACGCGAGGACTTGGGAAAGTAGGATACATTTATTACCTACTGTGCAAATAATATTCTCGTAGATAAGTTTAGGTATAATTTAATGTAAATGTGCAAACCGAAAAATGCCATCTGGATTTGGCAGCAATTTGTGGTAGGAATTTACTATTATAATCACGCCAAACTGCTTTTGTGCAATCTTCAACCCAAGGCTTTGGATCGATGTGGCCAAAAAGTAGTGTTTGGTTTAGGCGGTAAATGTTTCCACTATTTATTTACCTTCACCCTGTATTTACACACCAGTAGAAAGGAGGATATCTCTCTATTATTCCCCATTCCATGACCTTGCAACCTTGGCGGTTTCCTTTTCTGTAGTTACTTTTTTTCTATTTTGCATTGCAAAGAAAAAGACAGTCAAATGGAAATTTAAAGAGATAAAGAAGAAAGAGAGAACGGAGAAGAGGAAAGAAAAGGCGACGAAACTAAATTGCTGCTGGTTGTTGCAGAACTCGAATAGCTTCGAAGAGTACCTACGCACACATGTCATGTGAAAATACGATAAAAGAGTGCAAACATACGTCATTGGGTAACAATAGAACGTGAGTTCGAAAGTTCATATAGGATAAAGTTAATACATGAATGTATCTATCTATTTTTGTGGACTCAGTCTTTAATTTTTGTAGCATTTCAAAAGTGGCTGCTTACCTAGTTTTCGGAGAAATAATTGAAGTGACAGTAAAGAATGGGCGTGTAGAAGAAAGGAAGAAATAAAGAGGTAACACAGAGATGTGTCTACGTGGGTTGAGCTTGACAGCAAAGCTTCTGATTATAGGGCAAGCGGAAAACTATTTACCAATGTAAACGCAAAAAAGTTATGAGGAATACAAATTTATTGTCTCTGTTTCATTTTACTTGAAAATAACTTAATTAAAGAAAAAAGACAAAGCAGATAAAATTGAAAAGATAAAGAGGCATCTTTACCTTGGGTAAAAACGTGCATCTCCCTACTGCCTGCCGTATACTTTGAAAGTGTAAGATAAAACTTGAGACGGTGAAAGTAAACTTGAATATTTCCAGACTAATTTAGTAGGTCAGCCAGCAAGCAGTAAAAGAATGGCTCATGTATCCACGCGCTGGCAATGTGAGCGCTGATACTACGTTGTTTGAATGAGAATTAGTAATGCAGGTGCACACAAAGCTCCGAAAACAATCATATGAGCAATCCATTTGTCTTCT
This sequence comes from Cyphoderus albinus, assembly GCA_021029165.1. Classification (NCBI taxonomy): domain Eukaryota; kingdom Metazoa; phylum Arthropoda; class Collembola; order Entomobryomorpha; family Paronellidae; genus Cyphoderus; species Cyphoderus albinus. The sequence goes on along the minus strand of VYYJ01000724.1, from coordinate 43,513 downwards.
TTTTTGTACTAAATTGGCTATCTAAGCCATAATATGACCTTTTATTGCTTACATGTTTTTGTGTAAACATGAGTAAACTAAAACTAGATTCGAACCGTAGCTTTGTGTCTGCGAGGATGTCGTACTTTAAGCGGAAAACGAAATTCAATTCTCTAAAAATGCTCGCTGTGCTGTGTGCATCTGCTCTTTATTTAGAAAAACAATAAAAAATGGGGATTTTTGGCAAAATTATTTTTGATGGGTCAGCGCTTTCCTATCTCCAAACGTCCTTCTTTAAACCTTATGAAATGGCCATGTTTTATTGCAATGAAGGCCAAATAAGCCATTTGTTCGTAGAGAAAATTTCATTTCATCAGTAAAAACCAAAGTCTATCATCAGTCAATGCAAATTTATTCTTTTCAGCGAAACTAACAACAATAAAATTCTCCAGAAACTCGATATGATATTTTAGCAATCGTTGAGATTTTACCCAGAAATACTTATCCGTGATGGTGGCTGTGGTTTCATTTCCTTTTTGTGTCCATTACAGACACAATACCAGTCCCGCGCCATTTCCGCTAGTATCATTTCTTTTATACGTTTATATCCGGATCAGTATCAGTTTATTTTGCGTAAATCAAGATTTTAGGAGAAGGATATAAAAACCACTAAATCCATTTCGCCGAAATCTTCGAGTGAGAATTTAGTCGAACTTGAATCATACAACTTGGATACAACAAATATGTACAGCATGTAATGATTTTTTTAAACATACACATTTTACTTTTACCTTTTATCAGTTTTCTAGGAAAATAAACAAAAAATAAAGATGAAAATCCAGGTGTACCCATTCCTACGCAGTTCATTTTCATTTCAAACTAAATGTATCCTACCATTCCTACCTACCAACATTGCTGGGCGAATAATGCTTCACTTCCACTGAGAAGTTATTTTTCTATCGACCTTAAACAAAAACGGCTCAAATTTTATGATCGTTGCAGATTTTCACTTTGACTTACTATTTACATACTATGATGTCTGCCTTGAAGAGATTGGGGCCTGGTAAGTAAAATGACTCTGGTGTTGGTTGACTTAAGAAACACGTCATATTTTTTTAACTTCAACAGTTCTCACTGAGAACTCTCAGTGTGCAAATAATTTTAATGTATTTAGTCGTAAAAATATATTTTCAAACAACAAAAACATATTATTACCCTATTTAATTTTTGTTTATTTTTCAGAGTTAGGTGATAAATAGGAAGTGTGCTGTATGAAGCAGACAAGCTAACAGTGGTGAAATAGAATAAAATAAGTGAAGAAGAACAAAACAGAACGAAAAAAGATGATCGACTCCTGTGCGGGCATACCACACATAAAGCACACGCTGTCAAAATGGCAGAGATTTATAATTTTAAAGTCGACTCATACGCGATCCACTATTCTGAATTGTATTGAGAATACCATTTTTATCTCATCTCATCAAACCCCACGCTAACGCTTCCAACTACATTGGGTTATCAATCAGCGAGAAAATTACATTGCTGTCAGATATATTTCACTTTTCAGCATAACCCAATCACATACATATAAATGCATGCGCATGCCTCGCCCTGTCAATGTAGATTTTTTTAAATGTTTGATTTAGATTATAGACGATGTGAAACGCTTTACGTAGGTCGCTTACTTTCTTACTGTAAGAATATAAGAACGGGTTACAGAGTAAAAACCGTCTGTTTGCTTGCGTCAGTGGTAGAAGAAAGGCAAAACAGTCAAATAAGTCAAATAAGGTATTTATTTGCCTGTAGCAGTCACAATTTAAAATGTTTGTGTTGTGCTAATCGAAGAAATAGTACAGGAATAAATTGTCACCAGTACAATAACATTATTAGTTTTCTCTGAATGAAACTCTAGATATATTGTTTACGTGAAAATAGCGAAAAACAAAATTAGAAGCAAGTTTGAACATTGCACAATTGTACATTATAAGATACGCCAGCACGATAAGCACAGTAAACAGTATAAAACTTAAATAAGAAAAGCACCATTTGTACTTATCAGTCCATCTAAGTTGCCTGAAATATTTTATTATGCTTGTTTTGACTAAACCTTCGGGAATCAGTTAACTTTTTAACAATTGTAAATCAGACAATCAATGGCCTTGTGATGTTGATGTTGCAAACTTTCCGAAAAATCGTTTGAATAGATACTTCCGGGAATTCCTTGTTGGATGTACTCAGACGTAGCGTACAATTGCCCTTTATTTGAAAACTTTTTACTACACTCCAATCCAGGCGTCCCATACATCATGTATGATGCTGAATGAATGTAACTTTTTGTTTGTCTTCGGTATAACCCAGCTAGAATTACACTCGAAGGGCTCTAGATATAACATATAATGTCACCGTTTTGATAGTTACATCGGTATGTTCAGCGACATTGTTTATCAAGCATTGTATTATGATGATCAAAACACAAGTGCCTATTTTTTGTTTTTCAGCGCAAGTAATGCGTAATGCACTCAAATGAAAATGGAAAAGCGTGGAGAGTTCTGAATGAACGAAAAGAAGGATGACGTGGATGGGTGTATCAAGTACGCAGTGCCTTGATACCTTTGTGCTCCTAATCAAATATAATTTAATAGAGCGGAAAGCGCAAGTAAAACTAAACTTCAAATGGAATGAAATTGTATCTGTCTTTTCTATTAATACTGTAAAGAGCGGCTTTTAATGGTATCATATCTTGGAGGTTTCGCTTGAAAAGTCAATAAAAACTACTTCACTCACTCCGTAAAAGAAGTTTGCTTCTCAGCTCACAACTGGAGAATGGAAAGGATTGCCAGCAACCAGACCATTTCAATTTTCTGACCCACCGATGAACGCAAATCATTTGAATAAAAAGAATTTTCATTTCCCAAAACTACACCGTCACTTTAAAAATAAAGTTTTTCTTTTTTTTTCTTAAATGATGAATTATCCATTGCCATTAAGATGGAGAGAGTGAGCACGATGGTATATGAGAGAATGTAATAAAATGTTTTAAGGGAGCGCTGCATAAGTACCCCGTAATAGAAATAAATCTATTTCAAAATACCCTGCAGAAATTCAATTAGATTTTATTACATGGACCGTCTCTGTTTTAAAAAGTTGAAAATAGGTAAATGATCTACTGTTTTACGTTCAGTCTTTGAGACCAAGACACAAGACGATACATCATAAATAAGTAGCTTAGTAAAAAATGTACATCTCATTAGGAGTTTCTGAAAATGATTTATTGCATTTTAAATTCATTTTAGGCATTGTTTTTTAGTCAGTACATTTTTCTGAGAGAGGCAAGAAATCATCTTTATAAAATGTTCACGATTTCTAAATCAATAAAGCGAGCTCGATCAAAAATTTATGTATGCCAAAAATGGTCCTAAAAGAAACCAATCTTTGCCAAATACTTTGAGCTAGTGTCACCAACCCATTCATTTTAAGGCTTTCGGGGAGTCCATAAATGGTACGGGAACGGAAATTCAAAGCATTGTCTTTCAGTGTATCCAATTGTCAGCACCAGATTGACACTTGGTCACCTTTTTATAAATCATGTGTAAGCAAGAAACAAATAAAAGGAAGTACAGTTCTCATGTTAATATCGTACAGTGTTTTTTATTCTCCTGATAGGCGTTTGCTGTGTAAATAATATTTTTCTGTGAGTTTTGTGTATAAGCAACCTCAATTCGGCAAATTAATGCAAGCTCACACACGCAGGGAGACGCAGCATCCGCTCAAGTTTCAACATTTTTCATCATATAGTAGTCATCGGAAGAGTATTACAGTAATAGTAATAGTAGACAGAGCAAGCTTCTTCATCAGTTTCATGTTACAAGATAGATTATCGCTCGAAAAGTGATGTATGCGAGAAAGTTGATATGTAGAAGTTTTTCGCAGAAAATATTGCACACACTTTTTGGACCTACTTATCTGGTGTCAGTGTGCAAAAGTACTTGTAACGCTGACGGCTGGTGGTAGATAAAATATGAGTTCAATTTCTGTATAATGTGGGGAAGTGTCAGGAAAATGATGAAGTTTCTTCAAATTAAACATTGAGCCATCTATTTTTGAGGTTTTTAGCCTGAATTAATTAGAAATATTTTATCACTACCCGAACCAGCACAACTTGTTACTTGTTGCAACATTAAAACTAGTGGAATATTTTCGGTTAAAATTAAAAGGAATTTTGTTTTCTAAAAAAATACTTTGTTACATTACTGAGTTTGCGCAATAATTTTGGCTTGCAACAAACCAAAGTTTCAAGAAATTCTTTATTCTTTATTTTCATCTTTATTTTGGAAAAATACAGGTTGTTTGAGTTGCTGGAATTAAAAATGACATATTTATCCTCATATTTTATAATGGCTAAGATAGCATTACGCATTAGCACTCAGTACTCCTACGCATTAGTATCTATACAAATTGTGTAATGTTAATGTTGCATACGGGATTGGCCCTAAAAAATTATAATATCTCTGAAAACCTTCCATTTTAAAACTAGATTTTTCTTTACTAAGGTTCACTATGAAACATTTTGTTCAGTGTGATTATTTGGTATTCTTAAAATCGAAATCTGCTAAATCTATTTTTCCAGCTTCATGCTCTAAACTCAAAATGGAGTGCAGCAGTTGGCTTCAAAAATTTAGGGGTGGGCTCACTCTTTTCGCTTTTTATTTCCGTAATGATCTTCAGAGCGTGACCTCTCACTAAATGCAATACTTTCCTTCCTTCCACTACGACTCAAAATACATGTGTCTAATATAATTTGTACTTTAGATCCTTATGAGTTATGATGACATTTGAAACATTCATGAATCTTGCAATGAAGATGTTATACATAAGATGAATCTGTCGAGATGATCTCTTTACAAGCTGTTTTTGCGAGAAAAACACGTGTACGTAATTTATTATCATCACAAGGATGTAAAACCTTGAATGGAGTCTTGTAAGAAGCTTAGTTATACAAACGTTACTAGTTAGTATCCGTGCACCTACACTTGAGCAAGTGAAGTCAAATATGCAACTATGCCATCTTTTAGAAATCTACGTTGTAGTAGAAACGGAAGTAGCAAGTACCAATTCGAAAAGCGTTAATAAAACAGCAGAGAACTTGACACTGACACTATACAACAAAGTTTGAGAAATGAACCAAAACACAAAAATATCATGCATTTTATTCTGCTGATGCTGAAACATAGGGAAAGGTGAAACCGTATAAGCCGATGATATTATAAGGTTCTTCTGTGAAATAATTATTTCGGTTTGTTTGGCATTGAGAAGTAAAAGTTGCGGTGTGGTTGTTTTTGACGCTTAATAATAAATTTATTTCCCAGTCAGCAGTGAAACGTATTTTCGTAAATTGATTCATTGTAACAGAAGCTGATGAAAGCTAAAAGCGACAGTTGTTAATATTTCATTGCACGTCATCTCATTGTAGATGAAAACATTGCAAAATGAAAAATTTAAAATAGCTAACTGATTCATGAAGGTCATACAAACGGTACATTTCTTTGACTCTATTATTGCCTTATCAAAGAAAAGTGCGCCGACGCATGCTATATCGTCATTTGTTCTGGGCAATAAAGTTTCAAAAGTATCCTTATTACCATAATAATAAAACTTATAGGCAAATGCATAATTAATTTCATGTTAGGGATGGTTATGTCGTCTGCTCCCTGTTTATTTTTATCATCGAGTGACATTGACTTTCAAGAAGATCTATTTAATAAGTAGGTGAGCAATCTGAACAGCTACCTAATTAAAAATGAAGCCTCAATTTAAATGTTTCTATTCCCTAGGACTGAAACATATTCCAAAGTATTTGTGAACTGAATGATTTAATGGAGGATACCCTATCCTGAATACGAAACTACAAAGTCTTCATTTCATGAAGTACAAACCAATGAAATGGTTATATGGAAAGCTTTGATGATACTGTAAATCTTTATAGAGAATTGATATTTGTAAGGCATATCTTTCAAATTTGCTTTTGTAGGTAGCCACTTGAAACTCGAATGCGAAACAAATTCATAGTGCTTCGAAATAATGTATGCAAGAATTGTCTTTAATTATATGAAGTCAAGCGTAGATTTTACATTATAAAGTTGATCTATAAAGAGATTTTTGTATGATTCCAATTTAAGTCAAGATGAAAAGAATAGTGCTGACAGAAGCAATGACGGTAAATGAAATGAGCATAAAAAGGAAAATCCCTTATTATTACAAAATTATTAAAATTTAATTCTCCGCTTCCTTTGAACAGCAAAGGCACCCTATGGAGAAAGATTTCAGTACTACTCCACACTACAATATAATACTGAATACACAATTGCAAAAGTTTGTTGTATTGTATAAATGAGAAAGAATGGTTGAAAGTCGAGCGTTTTAATGACTGAGACTAATGAGCACGAAAGGATTTGTCTACCAAAAGTCAAAGGTAGTATAATTTACATTGATTGTTGTGAAGCTCAATAAGAAGTGTGACATTCAATAAACCTGCTTCCAGACTGTAAGATATTATTTTTCGCCATATTTGCCACTGTGCCAACTATATACATATAAAAGTACATATAAAAGCAATCCACAAGCAAGAATCACAAGCAAGCAGTATTTGTGGCATTTTAGTCTCAACTTACCCCGTATTTAGCGACGAGTTCCGGTTGCACCATAATGATTTTGTTTGACTTGTTGAGTCAGTTGTGATGATTTTATATAACTATTCTCAATATGGGTATAACTATTACGGTTACACATGCCTATTATCTGTGTCTACGATAAATGAGTATTACATTACTCTCTCACTGAATTAGTCAAACACTTGTTCAAAGTAGCTGAAAAGTTTTCGATTGAGTGGCATATTGAAAATAATAGAGGAATCGTTGAAATGCTTAATTACTCTTTGACTAGCTCCACAAAATATAATATTAAAGCTGGACAAAGAACTTTTGTCTGACTGGAGACCTTTGCGGTTACGAATAATGTTGCTTTATAAATTCACAAGTTGTAAAATGAATGAGAACAGAAACACTAAAAGGTAAGTATGTCCTCTGGCTATAAACGCACAGTTAGTAATATTTTCTGTCCACTATAAAACTATACTCATAAAGGTTAACATTAAATGCCAACCATCAAGATGAAAAAGGAACAGCAACTTTCCAGCTCTTGCTCTCCTTTTGATGTCGATAGCCCTCGTAAAGTTGATGTGACAAGGTGAGGTCACCGTGAAAGTGTTGGGTTTCTTAATTTCTGCCACTTTTGTTCACGGAAGTGGCAAATAATATTATAAACGGTGCAATAAAAATTCGGCTCTTTTTCCGTAACTCTTACAACAAAAACAGCCTCTAGGCAAAAGATTCAGTACAAAAATACTGTGACATAAAAACCTTTTGTTTTCCTTTTACAGCCAGTTACGGCTTGCACCGCTTTGTTCAGAAAATTTATCGAAACTTCAAGTCCGGTCCTACTGACGTTGCTATAAATTATGCAGACACGAGAAAAATCCCGTCTTACTTTCAGAAGACAGTTACAACAGAAGATCAACGGGGTCGTCAATCGTCTCGTTTCCTTCTAATACGAGTGATTGAACATCTCTGCTGACTTGCCCTACTCTCTCTACCTAAGCTTGATTTGATGTGTGCAAAAAAGAAGTCGACTCGAATTGTGCTATCCATATGTGTCTCGACATTGCGATCCGCTTTCAAAGAACGCTACAGCTCTAGTGCCAACGGTTGGAGAAGAGAACGCAGCTTTTCCTATAAGCAAAGGCAGGGTTTTTTTTACTATAGACATTCTAGACTTGAGCAAGTAAAGCTCTTTTTGGCATGGGTCTGCTGGCAATAACTTGGGCTTGTTCATGTGGCTCACTAACAATTTTGCCGAGTTAAGAGTGAAAGGAGCAAAAAGAGAGGCAGTCCAACCGTATGAATCCAAGGCGCACAATTTTTGCGAGTTGCTCACATAATTTTCATCCTTCTTTTATAAAGGTGGAAAAGAATTCAGATAAACCCTATCCTAAACGGAAGTGATACATCTTCATGTTCCTCAAGAACGTGTCTCAACAACACTAGTGTTTCCCCACTTAATTTTTAACACGTGACTGCAAGTCGATTTTCATTCTCGCAAAGTGTGATACTTCAGCTTTTTTATTTATGATACACAACAAGTCCACCCGAAAAGGTGAACAACTTGCTGTCTAGTTTGTTTGACATCCAATTAAGTAGGGTTGAAATTAACAGACTTTCTGCTGATGAAGTAATTGTGCGTAATGAAGTGATGGTAGGAAAAATACCTGGCTGATCCTCTCTCTGTAAACAAAATGCGTCACGTTTCCTAATTCGGTGCGAACTCACATTGCTTGTTATGTCAGCTTTTGTTTGGTGTCATTTAGAATAACATGACACACGCCCACATTATCTTCATTATAGAATGGATATTTGGTGAATAAAACGAGAAAATCATTTTTTTCGGTCCGACGCACGCATTTCTGCGGAATGGAAATGAAATTAATAGTGATTGGGAACAAACGTTTTGAAGATATTTTTCACATCTGCGATGGGCAATTTTATTGCACAATGATACTTACGCAGTCTTCCTGCAGCAGTTCTCACGATCCATTTTACCTGAAATTCTGAAGCGAGCTGATTGAATTATTGCAGGAGACTTGTTCATGCCACATGATCTCCGAAAAATACAGAACGTTTGCTGTTACTTTTATTTTGCTGAAGGGTCTATGTACGATGCTGCATAAATAATGATGCATCTTTCTTACCGATAATGGTTGTGTAAGGCCACTTGAGGATTGGGTATTTGGGTATTAGGCACAAACATGAGTTAGGTAAAAATGACGCAATCTTCGTGTTAGAGGGTTCATACTTGGAGTTTATGTAACTTTGAAGCAAAAATCGCAACATGGAAGAAAGCACTCTAATAGCTCTGAAAAAAAATCTGAAACTTTTTCAAAATGAATACGCAACTCGTATTTTTGAGCAAAAGAATCTAACTTATGGCTTTATTTCATAGAAACTGGGAGCATCTGCTGGCGATGTTTGTGTGACACTGACAGTTGAAAGAATAATTTACGTTGTAGCAATGACCCGTGTCGCGTAATGTGTACCTATGTAATGTAACTACATGCTCATGCACAAAGATGAAAGACAACGGCGAGCACCCTTACCTATCAAATCCCTTTTCTTTTCATGACTGTTATGAAGAAACTGCTGCCAGTCATCGCATTGTGATGTTTCTGATATTGTGATTCGCAAAAAGCTGTCACGCTGAATGTCTTACGAATTGCAATATTTCACAGTAGTTGGTCCCTCTGGTCATCCTCGGATCAAACTTAATATTAATGTTGTTGCAAACAATTGTTGGGTCTGTTTTATGTTGGCACATCTACTTCCGAGTATTCTCTGAGTTTTTTGTGCAATTTTATACATAAATATGTATTATGTATGGTCGGTTTTCAAATGTAAAAGAATTTATTGGTGACCACAATGGAACCTCGGATAACAAATTATATATTATGTGCTATGTATAAGATTTCAGATTTCAAACAGAGTAATCTGTCCTTTATTAAATCCGATTGAATGGGCTGGTGGAAAATGTAAAAATTGTAGATTCATTTGAATTCGATGTGAATGAGTGAATGAGCCATTAATTCATAGTGAGACATAGTTTTAAGTTTGTCACAATGAAGAAAATAACAAAGTGACAAGTTCACGTTGCATGCTCCCTGTTGCGTGCCTTTTTAATTGCATATTGCATCGTATTGCATGATGTAACAAAGAACAATCTACCGGCTAACAATCTACTGGATCATTAGAGAAAAATAGTCTTTCCTCACCTAAAAAAGAAAGAGTATTGGAGTCAGGCAACGCTTAGTGCTCGCCTGTATGTATTTAACATAATATATCCCATTAGTGCATTAGTAATTAATATGACCAATATTATGTAATATGTATGTATATTATATGTGACATCATGATCATAATGATGATCATGATGATGAGATGAATGAACGATTGAAGCGATTAAATGGGGAGAACCAAATTGGACTTCTTTCATGCAAGAACACCTCTCGAAAAGCTCTCACTCCTTTCCACACACATCACCCACATCTTAATAATCCTAACAATAGTCTAGAATTTGATTTTGGGTACGATGCAGCTATTTATTTGTGTACATAATTAAATACGCTCTGTATGTTATACAACAAATCAACACCGTTGTAGGACGCAATTGCATTGGAGATGAAAATGAGCCACATAAAGAAAATTATATTGATTATTTTTAAAATAATGGGAAATACGGATTTGTCCTCTTCACTTTCTCCAGATAAATTGCAAAACAATTGTATTGATAACTCGAAACAAGTTCTTTCAGCCTTCACAAGAATGTTGAAAGCCAAAATTGTAGAAAGCGTATCGAGTTTCTGTCTCTTCTCTATATAATTTGTACCAAACTTACAAGCAAAAATGGGAAATGAAAGCTATATATTAAACGCACAATAAATGATACTCTGCATGAACCAAGTTAAGTGTTTGATATTATCCCCTGAGTTCAAATGTCAGAATTATATAACGTAGCGTAATTTTTTCACACCTACACGAAAAATTAATAGGAAAGCTAAATATAACTACATAATATGTGAGTTTCCTTTTATTTCCACAACATGATATTGGAACGGTGTGGAAACCGTTTGCACTGTCGAGTTTGACATTAATAAAAGTTTGATGCAAAGAATTCATGCATGATGTCAAAACCAGATTCTTAATTTTTACGTTAATTTTGCACAAAATTTATTTTTAACGGGTCATTTGCTCATCAAATATGTTTTTATTCTTCATGGATCAGCGTGATTTGACTGAAAGAATCATTTAAAAACTTTTTTTCTTCTGAAGTGTATACTAATTCTCACTCATGATAGTACAGTTGAGTGCTTTTAGAATTCATAGCTCCTGTTGACATTATTTTTTTAAACTTCAGTGTTCACGACAGGACAGTCTTTTGAATTTATGAAATTGAAAACAGAGCCGGGTAACCATACAATACAAAGGGGTAACTGTCGTTTCTCAAAACGCCATACTGTAAGTGCAAATTGAATCCGAAAATACACGTTGTTAACTATCTACCCTTTTGAATTTTGCTTTTCGGGTGATTTGACCCGAAAATGTTTTACATGGCAGCCGAATTAATTCTTTAAAAGAATTCTTTGTTATAAGGTAAATGCTCTAAGGGTAGAGTGGGTTAAGTGGGTGGTTGTCCTAGATGATTACAAACCTGGAACCAAAATGCGAATTCAAATCAGCAAGTTATTGCAGGCGACAGTTTTTAGTAGTAGATATTCAGTCGAACTCGAACACTCAGGTGAAGCGGCACAAAATATTCAGCTTCAGCTTAATTACACTACATTTTATAAGTGTGCTAGGACAAACCACAGCACATTAGAGAATCAATATGACTTTGACGATGGAGCATAGATTTACACAATAAGCTAAACGCCTATTGTACATACATCATATTATGTTATGATTAATTGCTCGTATTTCAGTGACAAAGTTTTCAAGAAATTGTTTCTACACCCCATGTCCATGAGGTATACCACATGATCTTACATAGTAACAGTATTATTTCCAGTATATTGTACAATCAATGAATGAATGTATTTGAATGAGCTGTATTGTAGGAAATAAATGATAACGATGAGTTGCTTACGATCGTTAGTACGTCATCATAACCGTTAACGTTTTGTACAGATAAAATTCAACTAGACTTAAACCGACAGACACAGATAAACCCTGAGTCATAAAAATAAATTAACACATAAAATTGCGTAAAAATATTATTACGCATAGATATAAGAATGCACTAGCACTATAGGCCCACACAAAACTTTATGATATGTGAAATTAATACCATGGACAGTGTTACAACTGTGGTTAACGTCACTCACTCTCTAAGGGGCCAATAAAACGGGTAATACAAAATGCACCGTATGCAATAACGAAACCTCCAAGCTTAAGTTTTGTTTGTTGACATATCTAAGATATGATATCTTTCACTCGCCTCGAACATACAATTTTTAAGATAAGATTTTATATTGAGCGACAGTTTAGTTTATGACGACAATGAACATCAGCATTTTGACGTTTTTCAACATCGTGTACTTAGCTCGGTAAGGTGCATTCTTCTGAAATGCGTTCAGAAACGTAAATTCATTGGAATTGGAAATTGGGTCAACATAGTCAACAATTCGGCTAATTAATTTAATGAATTTTTTACGTTGAATATTTTCAGGTCTAGATCTAACTTGTAATTTATTGATGAAAATATTTCTAATGTTTTGGTGAAAGTTTGTTTGTCCAAAACTAAGGAACATCATTAAACATATATGTATGTATTTTAACCCTAAAGGGACTAGTTATTCTCGCAAGCATTAGCCAATCAATTCTCTTATTTAAAACTGGAAAATAAATACATACCTCTGTAATACCAATACTTTTAGTAATTTATAGAATTTTTATTTGGCTGAACCATGAAACATTTATACACAAGCTTTTGAATAATAATGATTTGCTTGAAGCATTTTATTTCTAATATTTATTTACATTACATTACATGTCTATATATATTAATAATATTTATATTTTTAAAAGATAATCTTATATTTCTTTCTGACATTTTGCCATTATCCATAATAACATCTTATTAAAGCGTATATCCATCATGTAATCATCTTTTCCTCATCATACAAAATATTGAATTGACGAAACTTGCTGAAACATACTGAATACCTTATTGCCTACACAAATTAATTATACCTTTTTAGAAGTCTACATTACATCATCAGTTCAGCTCTGCAGATTTAGCTTTTTTAAAGTAAACAAACAAGATTTCAGAGTAAGTTTGCAATTGATTGATTGATTGAAAGGGAAGAGTATTTTTAAGGAAATATTTTCAGTCAACTTTTTTAAGTGTATGAATATGTACATTTTGAACCAGACACAATCAATACAACTAAACTACTTTTCTTAAAGGTACAGACGACATTTCTTTACATAATCCCAAACAACAAACTACTTGAAGTATAAAATTAGCGGTAAATGAGCTTCTAAATCTATTATTGTACTCCATAACTTTTTGATTGAAATGAATTTTTCTTACTTTTTTATTATTAAGCTAATAAAGTAACAAAAATTACTTATTATTCCATCAAACTCCAAATGCAACAATAACAAGAATACTATATTAGCTCAAGAACCCATCGATATTTTTATAAAGCAATTAATTAGGTACAATTCTCAAAAGAATTCATTTTTATTCCTAACTCTATTTTATTGAAAGTTAGAGATCATTTTGTCATTCAAAAAGTAATTTTTGATATCTTGATTCAAATTCGTATAGTACATTTTGGATTTCTCTAATTTTTATTAAACCTTACATTTACATTAAACTATGAATAGCATAAATATGCTTAGAGTTTTGTTAAGATCAATGTGCTTCCTAATGATAGGGTGGAAAATACGTAATTTCTTTGCTGAGTAACAATCATCTACGCCAAGCAATCTTCAATTAAATGGAGCTTTCACCACAAAACCCATTTTTGTCGTTCATCTGCATTTTTCCTTTGAGGTTCTTTCAACTGAGAAGTCCCAGTTGAAAAGACCTTTTAATGAAAAATTTAAACTTTTTCAGTGCTCCTCTCATCTGCTCTCACAGCAGAAGTAACGTCTCTGTGAAGGAGATCCATCCAGTTTTGTATTCAAAGTAACACTTCTGATAAAGCTTTTCAAACGTAGACTTTCCCTTGTTTTCCTCCTGAATGTAAAAAAGTGGCTTCTTAAGTATTTATTTTACAATGTAGTGAAGTCCTTGTCCTGCGGTCATAAACAATTGAAACAAGTATTATTATTATGTACTTTTAGAGAGTAATAATGAGTCCCAAGCCAAGTCATGTAGAGTGAACACGTTTATAGAGTATGCTTTTTCTCATTACATCTACCTATAAATAATTCGCTCCATAGTTAACTACTAGTATCTCTTCATTTTTGTGCTTATCTATATTCCATGTAGATATATGGTTATCCAAGCAAAAATTTGCACAATTTGCAGTTTGCCGTCTACACAAGTCCTCTTTCGTGAAAAATACAACATTTTCTAAAAGTTGCCTGCATCCGTATCCACAAAATCATTATTTTGTACATACCACTATTGTAGTAAATTTTATCTGCTGTGTGAATGCATGTACAAGTGTGCTAATGTAGGTATATCCGAATTGGGACAGACGAAGTGTCTCCTATTAAATTTTGCCGCAGAAAATGAATTAAGCTCATCATCGTTAAGTGGGTAAGCATTGCTCCTGTTATTGTGTATTACATATGTGCGTCAGCCATAAACCGACAACACCCAAATGACGCTACTGTTGCAGAATCATGTTGCATTGAGGATATATAAAAATGGCCAGCATAATCAAAGTTATAACTTTTTGTGTGTAATCATTAGATGCTCTAATGTCGTCATCGTATAAAAATGCCTCCCCCATATTATTATTGTCTAGAGAAATCTGCTGCATAAAACAGAAGCGACAAAAATGGAGCAGATGTGGGATTCCTTTTAACGTGATACGGAGATATGTAGCAGTAATGATTAATGACACAGAAAGTAGAGTGTCTTTTTAAAAAGAAAGTGAAAGCAAACAGGTTGGAGAAATATGTCACTTAGTATATGAACTATCTCACCGATGATTCTGTCCACTGCGTGTTTGTAACTAATGAAGCTCATTTTAAAGAATAGACCGAAATAAAACTCATAATTGAGAAAAAATGTTTAGCGACACTCATCAATCATCATTCGTCATTATTTTTTTCGTTTGTTGAAGGCGCAAACCAAGAACTAAAACCGAGGTTTGGAAATAATTAAGATTTGTCACACAACTCCAAATGCGAAAGATGAAGAAGCCAAACAATTCAAACCCCTTTGATAAAAATGCTGCACTGAGCCAAAATAAAAAGCTTTTGTATCCCGTATTTTTGCATTGTATAACACTTCTAAGTATAAGTCAATGTAAGTCTATACATCTAAAACCTGAAAGAAAGTCATCATGAGACTTACCCAAATGCATATAACCTGCAAGCTGACATTAGTTTGAAAAAAGTCCTCGATTTTTTTGGTGCCTAGCTGGCTGAGTGGAGAGAAGAGATAAGAGAAGCAATGGATGAGTGGATCCATCACTGCCTTTTGTAGAAAACGGGAAAATGAAAAAAAATCGGCAGATTGGCAAAGGGAGGATAAAGACGGAGCAGAGAAAAGAGAAACAAAATACAATGGTTTTGTGTTCGCTGGAAAAAATCTTTTTAGCACCAGATTCGTGCATTGTTGTTATTAGATCCGTTGTTTTCGCCAATGTTGATTTCGTTGACCCGCTGGTGTCTCATTGTGGCTGGCCTTTGGTGGTTATTGTGATGATTCATTGTGCGGTGATGAAGGGCGTAAGGATAGGTGGTAGCCCGAGAGGTGGCAGGGCTGTACTGATTCTTCGAGCAGATGCACTGGAACGCTCGGGAAAACTCTCGACGGAATTTGCCTGCAATAAACGAAGGCAGCTGAATAAAGACAACGCTGGAAGGAAAAGAATGTTTGCGTGGAAATGCTTGTTTTTGTACCTGACATGAAGTTATAAATGAGGGGATTTATTGCCGAGTTGAAATAGCATAACCAATGGGAAATCATGGCGAAATACGTCATATACTCGTGATTTATTTCGAATCCTGTCAACCTGTAGTTTTAATTAAAGAAGAATTAAAAGTGCATTAAAGACGAAATCAAGTAAGTGTAACAAAGATTTGTTTGGATGCCTGTGACGTCTGACTTACGCGAAAATACTGTAATAGTGGACCGGAAAATAGCACATGGCAAACATGATGACGACAGCGACTAACATTTTGGCTGCTTTTCGTCTGGATTTCAGTTGGTAATCTGCTTGACTACAGTGGATCGCAGGAACGCCTCGAATCACGGGAGTTAACACTGAAAAAGACAAAAGAGAAACGTTGTTAAAAACTTTTGGTAATGATGCCCGAAAATTGCATCTTTAGACAAAAAGCTAATCAAAAGTTCATTTCTTTTACATATGTATATTATCAGAATCAGCGAATTACACTACGTGCGACTAATAAAGTTATCATTGTTGCTTCCCCATATGACAAAATATAGAAGAACTTACGAATAATTTGACTCGAGAGGTTCTGTTATTGCTATGCATGGTTTTGTGACACAGGAGTTTATAATAGGGAGTGACAATGGATTTTGTGACTTTAATGGAAAGACGACCCAAGAGACTTTCAGATGCTTTTCACTGCATAAATAATGGGGGAACTGAAGTCGTCATCGTGGTACATTTCTTTACGGACAACGCGAAGCGACTGAATATCTCTGTACTCTGTTTACGTGAGAAAAATAATTTTGGAGATGGCCTAATTTACATTACTTATGGAGAGAAGGCCCTAAAGACGAATAACTTGGAACGACTTGAACACGCATTCAACGACAAAGCAGCTCCAAGCTCTAAGTAAAAAGTCGTCATATACAATTGTACTGTAAATTAGCTTTTAAAAGCATTATTGTAATTTCCGACCGAAGGCTGTGGTAGTTTTGTAATACCAATCTTATGAGATACGAGGAGTATAATTTAGAATGTAGTCTCCATGCAATTTGTTCCTTATTGATTCATGCAGTGAAAATTAGAAATTGTAAGATGCATCTGATCTTTCTGACTTGGTTAAGAAAATATGCTTGTCTGTCTAATAACAAAGGTCACAGAAAGTCGAGACGTGACGTAGAAACGTGCCCTTATCTCAATTTCTTTTTACCTTTGTGTCTTCACTCAATGGTAGCTGTCTCTTTAGAGAAAAGACAAAGAATGGAAGATGTGGTAAACGCCCTTTTGACTGCACTCAAAAAGTCTAAAAATGGTCGTCTTTGTGATATTTTATCTTTATATTTATACCATTTCTTTTGTATCAATGTTACTAAAAGCGAAGCGGTTAAATGAAGAGATCCACATTTTAAGTGTCAAGTGAGATATGTTTGTCCCTGGCAAATCTTGCTCCTTTTATAGCGTCTGCCTCAGCACCCTGTGGAACAATTTGGTATTCTCATTTTTGATATTTGAAGTCGATATTTACAAAAACAAAATATGCAGAGCGAGGACAAGGTTCTTCTGACGATTGTGATGTCAGGAGAATTTATGAAGTATAAGAAGACGCGTGTTTGTTTTGTTCGTTGAACATAACACGCGTGGGATCCAACAATTTCCTTGAATGTCTTGTGTTCGAGAAGTAAATAAAAGAAGGAAAACTGCAGTATTTCAACTTGAAATCCGAAAGAAAACACAAATTTATAAACTTCGAGTCGTAGATTTCTGTAAAATTCTGCAGGTGTTCCGACGCTTTGCATAAAAACTTTGCATGTTTTGCACTTGAAGGTAAAGTAGGTTGCTGAAATATTATTTTAGTAAACAAAAATTTCGTACGAATTTTGTACTACGAAAGTGTGGACAGATTTTAAGAAATAAAATATTTTATGACAATAAATGAATCGGGCCATTGCAGCGTTGGAACTATGATACAGAAAGAAGAACACGGATAAAATTTGCATTTTTACAGGAAGTAAGACTGATTGGGTATAATTTTTATGATTTAAACTTTCTTCTTGGACGTGTTATTTTCAACTCCCAACTGAGAACCTTCATGTATAACGTTTAGTTGTAGCGTAGTAAAATACCGTGGCTGTGCATCGTATGTCATTAATTGAACAGCTTAATTAATCTAAACAATCATTTGCTGTGAAAAAGTTCGGAGTGGAACAACAGACAAGAATATGTATTGCAAGCTATTGCAACTTAAAACTAGTAACTCAATATAATTTGCTAGAAAAGCACATAATTTTATTAAGAGAAACAACTAATAAACCAGCCAAGTGTATGTATCTACTGAATTTTACTTCCCTAAAGGTCAAATGCATTAGCATTTTGACATTTGATTCCTTTCTAGAAACTAAATAAGATGGGAATAGTTCAATCAACAAGTTCTCTTCGCATGTGTTCTTGTTTTGTGTAGGTATATGCCAAAGAAAATAACCCGCAAAAGTCGAAGTCAAACATTAAAGTCGTTTCGTTCCACAGAATTCCCAGGAGTCAATCCCACTATACCAACGGGGCACTTATCGGTGTTATATTTATTTAGCAGAAAATGCAAAAATCGAAGATACGTATAATGTATATGTATTATGTATGGAATAAAATTAAAAGTTGTGCTAATAACTTGCGCGTGGCGTAATTCATCTTTCAACTTTACATTAATATTAATACATAATATTGAAAAGACTTCATGCTATATTAATTCTGAGAACAGTCCGCAGTTAGTTTGAACTTTCCTTTTAATAGGATTTGCAAAAGACTATACAAATTAAACAACCTACCTGAACATAAATCCCTGGAGCTCTGACATATTTCACCGAAACATTTCACAAGACTTGAGTGAGACGTGGGTGTCTTATCTAACTATAATTGGAAATCGACACAGAACGGCATCAATTGATATGAAACGAGAAAGAAATTTAAAATGACTTTTTAAACAACTAAAAACCAGCGTTAGTGGTATTGAAATGCAATTAAAAGAGCTTATTGAGACATCCTATTCCGTTGTGAGACTCAACAAACTTCTCTGTGTCGATGATAGTGTTGACGCAGGTGCCAGATAAGGCCTGTATTGTAGGTGCAAGTTCGATTAATTTATTTATTAGATTGAGACGGAAGTTTTAGTTGCTTTAGAACTATACTATATAATCATTGCAAACTTTTTATTTCCTACTTGGGACATTGTGAAAGGTAAGTAGACGAGAAACAACAAAAATACGGAATTGAAAGAAGAATGCGCTGAATTGTTACAACGAAATTGATCCGGATTGGTCTCGCCTGATATGATTTAATTAGATGTCTTCCGAGAATCGCAACCAAACACATATTGAAACTACTGCACGTTCTCTAGAGATTTCGTGTAACAAGTGTATGTTTGATGATGTTATGTAGGGTAAAATTGAAAAATAAATAAATCAATTAATTCTCACTGACGCTGACGCTAAGGAAAATACATCCATTTAAACTCTGAAAGTGTGTTAGCTTGGTTATAGTGATAATGATACATGCTACATACATGCATACTTGACTTGATAGTAATTGTTCAGATGGAAACTCTGGAAATGTGAAAGTCGACTCAGCTTTCATTGTACCAACTTGTAGACCGAACACTTTAGACTGCTGGTATCAGAAAGCACCACAAAAATAAGCAATATACCAACTTCGTCAAGGTTGGGGTAAATAGATCCACCTAGATTTCTCATCTGCTGTGATCGCTTGGTTAATTCACTGATTCAGCAGCGCAGCGTGTGCTTGTTGTAAAGCGAATTCAAACGTCACACCGTTGTTCATAAGAACCCCTGTGTACATTGATCAAAGTAATGAAATGTATATCTTAATTTATTAAAAGAACAAGAGGTACCACTAGAATAATAGTTTGTGAAAGCGTTATACAGATATTGCCTAACCAAGTTAAATGTTAAAAGTTATCACCTGCTGCTTGTATAAATATTTTTATGTAACTTGCTGGGATCATGCTTTTCAACACTTGAACTAACATTCCGTTAGGAATTTATTAGTGAGGATTGACAAATATTTTGCAAAATCTCATTAATGAATTCCATGTGATTTGGTTATTCAATGCTCCTTTTGTTTAGATGCTATAAAAGCACTTGTAAATCTCGAAATTAATCCTAACTAAAGTAAGATTAACATTATCCTAAGTTCAAAGACCCGGAAGAGCAAATCTGAAAGTTTCTGAGGGTGGATATTTTTGTTTAAAAATTGCACAGAAAGGGTGTATATCACACACATGTACTTGATATACTATAATAATCTTCTTCCAAAACTCAATTACATTTTTTCCTGTTTTTCCTGGAAATTAAACAAATCAGTCAATCGTGAATCATCAACACGAGTCAAAAGTTCAACTCATGAAACGCAACCAAAAGTCATATAAATTAACGTTTCTCCTGATAATCCCTTTATAAAATTAAATAGTAATGTTATATCTAATGAGGTATATAATATATTCGTCTTTATTGGTGAAAGCGTATGGTGCAAAAGTTGAGACCGAGAGGCATTAAATAAGAAATTAAGAAATTAAGCGTATCAGCTGAAGTGTTTTAAAAATAAATTAGTGTTTAGTCCCAAAGTAAAAGAAATTCGAACAGACAAAACAAAATTAAGTTAACATTATCCCATTCTTAAAAGTATTTTGAGTTTTTTACAAATCAAAAATGTTGTTTAATAGTATATAAATGTCTTTGCCTTTACATCCATGATAATTGAGGAAGAGGTACAAGTTCATGGTAAATTTTGGCTTTTTTATCTAACTATAAATTCAGTTTAAAATGCAATAACACTACACCACATTGGGATAAAAATGGGCATTTGAAAATATTCCGAATAAAACGACAATATTGTAACAATTAATTTGACTAAAGTCGTCAAGTTATCCTTTCGTTCTCATCAAACTAACTGGTTGTTGGTACTAACATAAGCTTTCGTTTACTTTCCTTCTTTATGGAAAACGGTGTCTTTTTAAGAACCCTAGTTTAAAACTAAATTCTTGTCATGTGAAATGTTTCATATCCGCTCCGCTTCTCTCTGCTTTTCTGCCTATAGAAGTACGTATCAGTTTTTCAATTCACGAGACACTTCAAAAGTAGTTTCAGAAACATGAAAAGAACATTTTGAGAACACCATCATGCACAGGGAACATCTGGCGAAAATGTGGTTTTCTCCTGAAAGTCTACTCGAGAATATGCGTTGGAATTTATACCCGTTCCTAATATTCCTCAAATTCACGAAAAGTATCATTTTACACTTAAATAATCTGGATACATCAAATGTTTTGAACATCTTGTGAGGTTGAGATAACTAGATAGAAAAAATCAGTATCAATACGTGTGCAAATGGACGCTGTTCTTCTCCAAACAATTGGTTCATTAACAGATAAAATTAATTAGAGTCTAGAAACCGTGCTAAAAGTAGACTAGAACCCAAAGTATTCAAGAAGACAGCAACAATGGTATGCATGCATACACAGTTGAGTGGAAGTACGGATAAAGACACATTCTTCGTGAGCCAAGAAAATGCCAAAATCTTTTGTGGTGGAGCACACCTCACTGAATCCATCCTATTCCTTTAAACTCCTCCACACGTATTATATTCGTTTCACGTGGTGCAAACACAAGAAAGGAAGTAATAATTCCAAGTCTAACAACACCGTGTTACTCAAGTGAGTGCGGTTTCTTCCTTTTATTTGACTCCTTTACCAACATTTTATTCCAGAGAATTTTGTACTCTCAAGCTTACATTTATGTGGTCGTCGCGGTGTGGTACATTTTATTTGACTTGACCCGTGTGGACATACAATAAGTCAAGTGAGGACATGATTACATTGCGCTTTAGATTGCTCGCTCGACCGTGAGATTGTTTATTTTCATAGTTCCTTCTTATTCGCTTTCGCTTCGGTAGTTACAAGAGTGTGACATTATTGCAGGTTATAAAATACATTGACGACAAGAGCTTTCTCCTGGAATGGAGGTCAGCATTTTGTACTAATCGCTGTAAAACTTAGTGCAACTTGTATCACATTTTTCCGCTAAAACGGCACCGTAACCACATATTGAAGACGTGCCTACTTCAAGTAATAAGTACGAATTGGTCTTGGTGAAAATGGTTTAAATTATGAAAAGAACGTATGAACGAGGTTTGACAAAAGCTTTCTGGGAAAGTAGCCAAGGGCCATGAGAATATTTCAAAAATGGAAACTGGTGCTGGGAGGCTTGTGACTTTCAAAGTCAATATAAGTAAGTTCCTTTGAAGATGGTACAAAAAATCTTTATAACTCGTCTCGGTTCTTTTATATTTTAGTGTATTCATTGTATTACTTCTTTAGGGTACCATTTACGATGAAATCGCATTTTCGTTGTGGTCTGATACACAAAGGATGTGACACTTTGGGTAATTTAATTCGGCTGCGGGACTAATATTTTTACCACTGTCAGATCGTACCCAATCTCCTTACCACATTTAAATGAAGTGTTTTAAAATCGACCCACATAGGATAGAAAGAAAGCAGACTTAAACTGCAACAAAAAGAATGAGACGTCTTAAATAATATTGAATATCCTGATTCGAAATGATCGAGGTTCATGTTATACGTCAAGTACATCAGTTGATCAATTTGGGCCACGGGTTACACACATTTCTGATTACTCCGCACATTTTGTGCAACTCGGATGAGTTGAGTGACTCTTTTATGAAGAATGCCTGAAGTAAAGCAAAGTAAACATTTTTCTGCATCTTCTTAACGGTTATTGTTTCTGTCATGTGAGAAACTTCTCACATGACAAAATAGTACATATATTAACTTTTGTGTTATCCACAAACTTTTGGTAAAGTTTTCGTGTAACTGAAATTGCTGAACCACCTAATTCAAGAAAGAGAAAAGATATTATGCTGGAGTAAGTGGTTAGAAATAGTGTTAAGTTAAGTGCTGTCTTGCTTTTTGCTATGAGTCAATAGGAATTAATGGATCGAGAGAAGACTAAAATTTAAACACTTAATGATCCAAAATAAATGCGGAACGTGTCCCAACGGTTATTACTGTTTTGGATCCTTAACCTCATCCCTACCATGTGTCTATCTATAATTAAAAGGTTAAAGTAGCCACGTTTTTAAGTTTTAATGCACTTTTCAAGAGTTGTGAAAACAAACTTTTTGTCTTTTCATTTTGATTTGAAATTAAATGTGCTAAGCCAAAACAATAATTTCCAACGAGGAATGGAAGAGGTACTGCCCCCATATTGGTAGTAAGGCAGATAGCGACATCGATAATGCATTAATTAAATTATTGTATGTATTGTCATTGTCTGTGCGTCAATATTTGAATCACAATCACGCCTTCTGTCTAGGGGTAGCATGGAAAAAGAGCATTGGGTATCTTTGGAATAACAGAAAAATGGTTTTACCAGTTCAATTTGGCGTCAAGTGAAATAGAAAAGAATGTCAAATTTTGCAAATGCTACGATCAAAACCTTACGTATCAACCACAATTGACGTGATTCAATTTTTACAAGTAGTGACAAAGCTGTTGCAAGAACTTTCTCCTTCTGGATAAAGTTGAATATTTTTAAAAAGAGCATTTATTTTATTCTAAAAACGGGAATAGATGGTACATTCTAAATGCGTAAGATTTGCAGTTGATGGTAAAGTATCAACTGAAGTATTTGTAAATTTAATACCAAAGAGTGAATGATGTGTAAATGTCATGTTACATCTTTCATAAAGTTCAATCCCGGTTTTGTGACTGGAAGCAAGAAAACAACGTCATTTGCAAGATCATTATGGTTCGATGTACCATGTATTTTTGCGAATGTAACCGAAAAAGTATATACAATAATGACAGTGATAAGGAACAAATCTGAAGTCTCTTTGACAATTGACGTACACAAATGTATTTCACGGAGGTCTTTATTATTTAACTCATACTCATCCCATATGCATATTTATGCCTACTGCTTTATTTATTATCTCCGAAAGTTGTCTCGCTTTGTGAAAGACTGTGACACATTGACATATTCCCATATGGATACTTTCTTCTCTCAGAATAATTTAATGTGATTTGTGGCAGAACAAAATTGCATATCTATTATTTCTGCGAAAAACGGGAGAACGTCTTACGTTGTGCGTTGTACTGTCCATTGACATGATGGTGGGTGACTCCATTTCCGTTAGTGTTCCCCTGTTGCCCCGATTGCTGTTGTGGAGTTGAAAGGTGTTGACTGTGAGAATGATTATTATGCTGATTAGTGCGCAGCTGAACATCCGGCATTTCTCTCCTGTCTCCGGGAATGTCGGTGCTCCAGAGAACACGGACAATTTGGTAGTATGTCACACTCATAAACATCAGAGGGACTGCATAGAGAATGAGAACTCTCAGGATGATGTAAACCATGTCCACTTCATTAGACCAATTGGGCCCACAGTCAGTGAAGTAAATGGTGGAGGTAGTCACGTTTGAGGGAATTGTTTCTAGAACTATTAGCTCGGGAATATCTGTAACAACATGTCAGTTAACCATTTTTATTATTCACTTTATTAAGTCGAAAATTTTCTCAATAAAGCAAAATATTATTATGTTATGTATTCATGCAAATGATATAAGAAGCCGCCAACTTTATAAAAAAGGGATATGAATAAGATATGGAACGCGACTTATGCTAGGTACTTATTTTCTGACGTCAAAGAAAAGAAAAAAAATGTGTCTGACGATACTAAAAATTGGAGGAAAAAAAAGGAAAAAGAAATGCCTTTGAAACTTTACTCTAGAAGTTCTCAGTTTTGCTAATTAAATTTCTGATTTCAATTAAACCACCCATGCAGAGATTAAAGAAAGTCGTGTCAAGTGAAATTATAATGTCGCTTTATGTTTTCTTTAATTTAAATAAATGAACTTTCATTCCACTTACCAACTATCAAAGAGATAGCCCAGATGAGCAGAATGAGCCTCTTCGCACGACTCGTTGTTGCTTTGAACTTGAGAGGATAGCAGATGGCATACCAGCGCTCTACTGAGATCACTGTTAGTGTCAGCACAGACACGGAAACTGAAACCGTCTACAAGGTGGAGAAAACAAAAAAGGTTCTTATTTATTTATTTCCCAATATATATAAATAATTCATTCTATTTTACTCGAAAGATGCATATTTATCACAAAAATGCTCATAATGCCTTTTCGTCCAATCCTTGATATTAATTCTTCGGAGAATGACGGAAACGTAGTTTTCACTTTTCAATTTTTTGTTCGCAGAATGTTTACCCAAGGGGCCCACTTTAAAAGAGTAACATTTTACATTTTGTAAATAAACTGAAGAAGACTGGCCTTTCATATTTGTTTTCTTTCTCAAAATTATTTTGAAATACAAAATGTACATGGACAAGGTACATGTGTACCAAGTAACAAATTGAGTTGAGAATTTATTAGGATTCATCAAAGAAACGCCGCTAGATTGAAATTTTTGATAATTCTTTGATGTTTACGCGCGCGTGTTCCTCATTATTTTAATACTCCTGGTGGTTCCCACTTATTCTCTTCATTTTCTTCAAGTAGTTACGTTTTAGAGTTAGCACTTTTTAAACCTAAGGATATGTTGAGAGAAATCGATCAAGATGACGTAAATGATTTTTGCTTGCATTGACGAAAACTAAAAGGAAAAGCTTGCTAATTTTTAAACTTCTAAGAAAATTCAAATATGCTAAACGGTAAGAATGGTCTTACTATTTCCGCGTTTCCTCCGTTTGGTTTTTATTTAAAAAAGGCAATTCCTTTGATTCAAAGAATCGATCAGCTTTCAATCTAACGAAGGTTTCATGTAGACAATAAGACGATGAAAGTAAGCCCATATGATAAGCTATTGCTATCCTTTTACCAGGTAGCTTACATAAGGTATAGTTTAAGAATAAAACTGAGAACTGCGTTTACGTATTGCGAATTGCGATATGAAAATGAAAGTGATGAATGTTTATATTTTTAAATAGAATGGCAAGGAAATAAACCTAAAGAAAGTAGATGCGGCCAATTTTCTATGTGAAGAAAGGTGGATAAAAAAGGATTATATTTCAAAGGTAGGAACACACAAGAAAAGAGACAATGCTGCGTGTCCTTATCTAACGACATAACAAACGGTGCGTTTTCCGCGATGATGAACGATGACAAGAAGAGTATGGCTACCTTCCTGCAAAATAATGTATATTTTTTGCGCATCCGACGAGGAGCGTAAGTATAAAGCGTAGGAATAAATCTGAAGTGTCAGGTGCACTTTCTCTGAGTACTTTTTCAGCTGTCAGGGAAAATATGTTTCAGTTTCGTATGTCACTTCATCAAAAATATCGCTGTTCATATGGGCCTGGTGGTATCACTTTTTCAGAACCGAAGATTTCTGGTAAGTTTACGAGAAAGTTTGTCTTTTTTATTAACATCAAGCAGTTACATTAAAATGTGAAAACTATTTATTTTATTCTGCCAGGAATAGATGCTTTTTTGTTGAATTTCTGTGTAAATGAAGACAGTTGCATGTGACTGACTAGTGTACACAAACTGGACCTACTTTTCAAAAACGGCAGGGTCCTCCAGAAAAAACGATAGTGTCTAACTTTTAGTAAAGTGAGTGGAGTTGTTCAGTAATAGAGTATCAAATGACTAAATGACAGGACAAGCAAGAAAGTCGCCTGGATTAAAGAGACAGGAGTGTGCTTTTACTTTTGTCCCGGACAAAAAGCATATGATATATGAACCTGTAATGGATCACCTTGAACTCTACTAGGGAAGTAATAAATTACACAAACTGTCTGTGACAAATTTTATTTACGCAGTCGTCCACTGGTTTACATAGCATTTGAATTCGAGGTGATTTTCCAGTAACATCTGTGAGCTGGCGATTCACAGAAATTCATTGAACGAATGTGCGTACGAACGAACAGGTTTATTTTCTATTTTATCTGAGGGTTTTTGGTAGACCAACGGAAAATTTCTGGTCTAGGGCTCTACTTATTACAAGAAGCAATACAAATATTTGTTTATGCTCACGGATGTTGATGTGGGTGAATATGATCAAAGAGCTAGAAATAATCAATGCAAAATTCAATACAAGAGTACCAACCAGTGCCACCTTGATCTGATTCCAATGCATTTCAATTTAGAGCTTTCACTTAGAAAAGCATTTATCCATAACAAGAAGCGAGAAAACCAAGGTTTTATTCTGTTGACTCTTCAGCTCCGAGTGTAATCAGTGAGAAAGCGGACATGAGGACAAGGACAAGCTGCAACTTTATTGGCTTGTTCATGAAGAACCAGAGACAAAAATACGATCTCTCTAGTCGTTTCTTAGTAAATACGTTAGACCCCCAGAAAGTACTACAGAATTTTTCAATCAAACATATCCTCTCTCTAAAGAACTTCTCCACTCTCCGACTTCAAATAGGTTCCACTATGGTTTCCTGGAGTTTGCCAGAAAGTTCACACAGGTAAAAACGAGAAAACGAGTGAAATTTAATAAACATGACCCCTGTGAACTTCCCCTCAGGCAACTTTGCTACGTGCCTATTTTAAAGTTATCCCATTATAAAAATTTCCACAAGAGATTTCCATGATAGTTTTCTTTTTGAGCACTCAAAATAAGCTTGGCTAATTGAGACCAAAGCCAAACAGTTCTAACTATGAAATTAACTTTTGTCTAGTTTCCTTTCCCCCTTGTCATTATGTAGTTCAGAGAGCCAAGCTTCCACTTTCGAACTTGCTGCTTAGATTGGCTTTTCAATTTTACTGCACCGTTTAAAAAATAAGAGAGGAAATTTAAACTTGAATTTGAAGTGTAAACGACCTTTTAAGAGCATATTTTTAAAAAGCCGCAGCCGACGAGTGATAAACAACTCTGCTCTGAAACAACTTCTCCACTCTCTAAATCAATTGCCATGTAATGAAAAGACTTTTGAACATATCTTCCATCTCCAGAGTTTAACCAAGTACATGGTTTTGCCAAAACCAAAAATACATTAAATGAAAATGCTACACCATTTTATTTGTTTTTAAGCTACGGTGTGGTGTCCATTTCTTTCAGGAAAGTTTTTTTTGCGTTAAACATAAATCTACAAAGGTAATTTTTCCCTCTTCCGTTTGCGAGCGCTAACATCAGGATCAAACCAAACTAGTGAAACTTGAAACAAAAAGTTTGTTTGATTGAAAAATAAATGTTTGGAACGTGTGAAAATCAAACCATTCAGCGAGTCGCGAAAATCATCATAATCATCATCCCCGCTAATTCCTAAAACTGTAGCCATTCATTCACATAAATTAGAGAGGAGGCTGACGTAAGCTACACCACGGCAAAAAGTACTTGTAACTTTGTGTATTTAATACGGGTTCGTGTTGGTTATGTACACAAACTCAGAAAAACCTTTTGAACGTGCAAAGTTCAAAGCAAACAAAAAGCGTTTAATGTTGTAGTTGTAGCTTCACTTGTGGCCACATTAAAGTTTCCGTTCAAGAAAATACATCGCCTATGTTTACTCTAATCATTTTTCTTCGGCCACGATCTGACTTTTTGTTTATGAAGGCAGGCTGTAAAAACTTGTTAGGTTTTCCTTCCACAACCTAATCACAAATGTGCCGCCTGGCCTACCTATAGCGTCGATATGAAGATGACATTGCATTCTCCTGCCTTAAAATGACCTGCTTATAAGAACTCGGGTCAGATTCAGTCAGACTTGAAACATTCTTAGGCACATTATTTTTATTGTTTTCATTTACCTTTTTCGGTTTTGTTTGTTTCTAACACTGCTTTTACTACCAAGGCGTTTGTGTGCAGAATTTAGGCAGTTATACTATGAGTAAAAGTAAACATCAAACAAGCCAAACAAATATTACATTACTTCATTTTCGCACTTGCAAAATAAGCAAGACATTTTAATTACCTAACAGTTAGTTCCTGCTTAATTTTTGGCTTGTCTTTATATTTACTCCAACGCAAAAAATGTTTCTCTGATGTATTTTAATTACACCTTGCTTAAGAATGACCCTGGAAAATATAATCTTATCTGTTCACCAGAGCATAAGGACATGCTAACACACGTAACAATTGTTCGGTCGTAAAATCAGGATAGAATTTACCAGAAAGCAATCTTAATGAGGCATTAAAATAAAAAATTAGTATTGTGCTACTAGAATGAAAAAGTGCTTTGGTAGATACGAGTTAAATTTAACCCAATTGGCCGTTCTCTGTTGTAATTTAAAATGAACCTTTATGTTCTATTAATTACACTACACTAAGTTAATTAGCATAAAATCATGGTATTTGCACTGCTTTCAAAGGTGATGAAAGCGAAATCAAAAGAAATTAACGAACACCCACCCGTAGCCAACTTGATTATAATCTAATGAAATGCTTAGCTAATAGTCAAAAGAGCTCGTGGTGACTCATTAGCCGAATTAAAAGCATCATTGCCCGCTTTTACAATCTTCAAAAAGTGGATAATGCAATGATAACCTTTACATAAAGGAGCTTACTGTGTTGAATAAAGTGGAAGAGAGTTGGATTCATTGACTTCTCTCATCAAATAAAACAGCATCTGAAAAATCAGACTTCAATAAACAGCTATTGTTTTGCAACTTTATCTATAATAAATATTTTGACTACGCCACAAAATGTTTGTGTAATCTTTTGCCAAAATTACTTTCCAGTAACAATAGTTTTCCCACACAGTCGGTTTTCTTTTTAATTCTACATTTGTCCATAGATCAGAAGTTTTGAAACATTCCAATCCAGCAGCAAAACTTTTGCAAACCTACATGAACCACCATTTTGGACCGTAATTACGAAATCCCCTGGAGAGTTCTTCACAAGAAGTATGCGAATGCTGCAGATTTTTTTGGTGAAATGGCTAATACTACATGTAACTTAATGTAAGCTTTGATACTCGTTTTTGTTTGTTCTTTCTGAACACATTTTGTTTGTTCTCCAGAAGAAAAAAGTTTACGTGGAACCATCAACCTCCCACATTTAGAGTTAAGAAACTGCTGTTGTAGTTGTAAGGGTAAACTAAGGTAGGGTGAAACTTTAACAAAGCTTTTCATTTTAACGAAACCCTTATGCAAATCGAAACGAGTTGAATTTTTATCTCATCAAGCAGATTCCAGGATACCCGAGTAAAAGAGAATTTTATGTTTACTCACCACTTTCCAATCTATCGTCTAATTCCATTAGTCAAATAATGCATTGTAAATCGATCGAACTCATCTAACTTGAGTTTCTTCCCCATCTTGTCACTACAATAATCTAAATTGAACACTAGACGCAGTTCTTTTTGCACACTGGAACATTTCATAATGTCACTACGAAAGGCAAGCTGTGAAACGATGTGGTCACGTCACATTTGGAATTACCATTTGAATAGATATGTTGATTTCTTTTGAAGAATGCGTCCTGGAAGGAAAAGAATAAGAAAAAATGATGATCCGTTGGGATTTATCTTTCGAAATCATTGTCACATTGAAGTATACATTGGTACTTTCCGTATTTCATATCTCAAGAATTGGCTTTTCCATCTTTATTATTTTCTTGGAAAGCAGACACAAGGACTTTTTTGTTGGTTCGCTTCCGCGAAATTAATAAAACATGAATGAGAACTAAGAAAACAATTTTTATTGTCAAGTAGGACTGGAAAAGAGACAGACATAAACATAATCTATTTGTGTATTTTGAAAGGGTAAAGACATTTTATAGGTCCTCGCGTCTACAGTCATGTTTTGTGAGCGTGGGTTATTTTCTTGAAGACAGTTTGAAAAAGTCTATTTTAGTTCAACTTTTTTTATCGTCAAAAGAAAAAGAATTCTTTAGACTTGCTCACAGCCGGAAACGGAATGGAATGTAAGAAAATAATATATTAAAAACTACAATAAAAATGTTGCCCAATTTTTCCCCGATTATTTAAACTCGGAAATAGTTTTTTATCACGCTGTTCTGCAACAACTGCAACTGTTCTGTACGTCCGGTTTAACTGCAAAATGCACAATCTAAAGCATTGTTTTATACTATATTTCAATACTATATATGTCAGATTTACTTAGGAAGCACACTGAGCCGGCTTTTTAATTTAATCTAAGTTTTAAATTCAGGAATTTTCAAGGATTGCAATTAAATGTTCCAGAGAGTGATGCTGTGAGTGACATATCGAAGCGCATCAGAGTGCAAATTGACGTAATGGAATGTTTTGGATCGCTGTTTATGCAAGAATAGACGTAGGAGGTCACAGAAAGGGTGTTTATAAAAGACTAATCTGTTTTAGTTTAGGATAAAGTAACACTTCTCAGTAAACTCGACTAGCTCAGAGTAACAGAATAACTACAATTAATTACTTTTCGGATATGCCTTGGTCTGTTATTTGAAAAATAATTTTCGGAGAGAAATTTGCACGTTCCACACTACAGTTTGTTATCCTCCAGCGTTCATCTAGAAAATCGCGCTTATCTTTGTCGATGGTCAACTAACCGCTTTGGGAATTGTCCTTCACTCAAATTGTTACTCTCAATATTTAATCAATTTATTCCATTTCTGGCTACAGTGTAAAAAGCCAAAAACCTTTCACCACAGGTACTGTCTAGCTGTCTTTGATCAAAACGGACATTGTCACTGTATACTAAAGGTACAAACACAAATGAATCGAAGTAGATTGTTTTTGTTTGAAAAAGGAATTTCCCAAAAGATGCAGGACAAAGGTTCACACTGTTAAGCTAAAACTCTCTTTTTGATTGAAGAAGGTCAAACAAGGTTCGGTGGACGCAATAAATTGAATTCTGTTTTTGACTGAAAATCAAAGCATGAAAAAGCCAAAAGAAAAGAAAGTGGTTCGTTTCACGCAAATCAAATCAAAGAAATCAAACTGAAATCTCATCTCATATCTTCTTTTCAATTATTAAGAAAATATGTTGTTGAGAGGTATAGAACGTCTTTTATCGTAAACCCTATCAAAAACCAACTTCGCATAACGTTATAGCCACAACGTAGTGTAAATGAAACTGCAAGAACGGATGGTGATATGGAAATCCAAAAAACCTTTAAAGTGAGAAAAGGAGATTTGCCCTTTCCCATCTACCACGGCTAAGTAATTCCTTCAGCATTTTGCAATTTTTTTAGAATTTCACGTTTTCGGTTTTATGCTGGGAAAAGAATCGGGAAAAATGTCGTGAAAGTTAAGGGTTTTGTATTGTGAAAGTTAAGGGAAACATGAGCAGGCATAACAATTACAGGATAAGTCGATGTACTTACACTTGACGCTTGAAAATCTTGTTGATTTACATTTACATTCAAGTTTCACTTGATTTACCTCGCTTGATTACTCAAATCTATTTGTGATTTCGCTGTAGTCAAAGTATTTCATATCCAAGAAAGTGTCGTTTGTCTAAAGAGAATTTATCATTTAGAATTAAATTTCTCGTTTAAAATCCAAGGTTGTCACCAAAAATACCTTTTCACAAGTTGAGCTAGAAGGTTAACCATTAGCCAACACGGTGGGTAAGGCATACAGCAGAAGACATTTATTCTGTGTGATCATGACTGATAATGAAATTGTGGTATGAAGCACGTAATATGTTCGCCAACAGTGATGTGATGTGATGTTATGATTATGCCGAGAGAAAATGAGTGTGTAATTTGTGCATGAGTCTATTCCTAAAACCGTCGTCTCTCCTTCAGCATTACTCAACAAATAGCGTGTAACATTTGGCAAAGTCACGCTTCTTTCCCCATAATTTTCTCAAGCTAGTAAAAGTTTATACCGTGTTTCTATGAAGTCATTATACCATTCTGCTAGTCTTACAATGCGTGGTTAGAAGAATGCACGAATGGAGAAGCAAAACATAAAATCTTTTACGGCATATGAATATGTGTTTGTTTAAAATATATAATGAAACTTTCACTGAAAAGTAGAAAGCTTTGAATTAATCCGAAAACCTATTTATTTCTTATACGGATTCATCATTCACGACGGAAAAGAGATGAGAGGAAAATCCTTTCCACCAACTAGAATCATGGATTACTTTCTTTCAATCTACGTATAAGGTTTGTATGGATGAATGATGGCTGTCGAAAATCTCATTTTGTGAGACAAACTCAAGAAAGTGACTTGAATCATCATATCCAAAATGTAACTTGCGCAGATGGAATGGGACAGATGATGGCGAGTTAGAAAAAACTTACCAGCTTGACTATAATTTAGCCTCACTTGAATTTTTCTTATACAATGCATTCACTGATTTTTATTTTTGGGTCTGTCTGCACGTAATTTTGTGACATTTCATGTTATTCAAAAGTTTCCCGATTGGACTTTCTTTTCAATGATGGAATAGTTTTGTAGACTAAAAGTTTTTCATGGAAGCACATGCCACATGTTGCAATGTCGCATGAACAAGTTTGGTTTGTGGTTACTGTTAGATGTTTCTGTGATGTGTTTTTCGTGTTTTTGTCGATGGAGAAAGGAATTTGTCAGGAAGGATGTGATCAATGGTTTAATTTCTTCAAAGCCTTTTAGAAGTTCGAATAATTATGACTCATTAATTCAAGCAAAAAAGTGGATCATTTTTTGTAACATGCAAAAGAGATGCTAACATGAATAGAAACTTGAATGCAAATGAAGCAGAATGTTCATTTGAGAGCAAAATAATATTTCCTCTGAGAAAAAACGAAAAATTGATTTAAAAAATTATTCTCGCTTTGCCCTGATTCCGTAAAACGTTAATCATTAAATTAGGAGTGGGATTGGATGACCATCCACCCACTTGGTGCCACTGCACTGCCTTCGATAGTTTCCGCGAATTTACTTACCTATTTTTGTTATAATCCAATAAATAAATTGACGCGTACCGGCGTACATAATACTCCATAAAATCAATAGCGAACACGTGTGTACATGGGCCCATCATTATGCATTGCATCAATCTTTCAGCATTAAGCATTAAAGGCCAATTTTGCTATATATAGATTTACTAAGCGTCTCTATGAAAAGGAATCAACGAAAATGGCACAAGGGAACTGTAAAACAAACGAAATTGCCTATCTATACACAAGTAAGAAATAAGAAGATTATTGAGAAAACGTGAGTTGTTTGCTAAAATGCAATAATGAAACTGAACAAACAATTGAGTCAACACTTTTTAAACCACTTTAACTGTTGTATCACGTCTTTTTAAAAGTTCGGATGGCTGTGAACAAACTACGTCCTTACCCCTTTTACATTTTAAAATCCTCCGCTCGTTTCACTTTTAGAATCAACTCGATCTGTAGCCATTTAATTGACTTTACTTTTTGTCGGTGCAAACGTAATCCAATTAGCATAGATCTGAAAATTCAAACAGCAAGAACCGAACCAAGAGTCATGCAGATAACAAAACATGCCATGTATCAGACTTTTAGCAAGCTATAAAATCCTATGCGATTGATTCCATCTTCTTGTCTCGACGTCTTTCAGTTTTAGCCTGTTTTGTGACGTGTTTCGCTCATCAACGAAACAACAAAGTATAGTAAATAGCATTACGTTTTAGTCTCACTCAACCTTGACGGGACTATAATAATTTATGCAAAAAGCATTCAAATGGATGCTTCTACTAATTTCTCGTGCCGACCATCATTAATCATACGTCTAAATTTTAAAATGAAATTGCCTCTCACAGGGGAATATTGTACTCCTCGTGATGAGTCAAATTAGAATGAAAAGTTTGTAAAGCTGGTGCCTGTCCTTCCCTCAATTGTAAAATAATCAGCGGATGTTTGATAAACTTCTCGATGTATTATCGCTAAAAATTGGCGTGCAACTGGATTCGACCAGAATTAAAACTGGAGATTAAAAGTTTTCCCCAAAGTCTTTTTGCAATTTCCCATATGTCCATCAGGCAGAGAAACTTTCCTTGTTAGTTTTAAGTCGACTGGTTCAAATCTAAATCATTTAGTAGCATTGTAGGTGTTCGTCTGCTACTCCTGCTTTGTTCAACAAATCGTTCTTAAGTAGCCCTGATGTTCTAGTAAGTAATTTTCTTCGACAAAACTTTGGCATCTCTTTCTAAAACCCCCAATCAAATAATGATGAGCAAGCGTTGTTTACCTGAAAGTAGAGTACAATTTTGCACAATGCTTCACCCAGGAACCATGTATTTGTCACGTCCCAAATGACGGTTGGAGGGAGACACACGAGAATCACCAGAAAATCTGCCACGGCTAAGTTGACGATGAAGTAGTTTGTCACCGTTCTCATTGATGTGTTTCTCCAAACTGCGACGCACACGAGAGCGTTACCCACGAGGCCAATAATGAAAACAAGGAAGTGGGCAGCAATCAATGCCCACTCGTAGTGATCAGGATAAATGTAGGCGAGAATTTCATCTTCATAGTCCTCTTGTGGCTCGCAATGAGTATTCTGGAAGAGCGTACAATTTTGCAGTGACGAATTGCCTCCATCACCGGACAAAGAAATGGAACCATTTCCGTCTCCTTCCTCCACGCTCATGTCAATGTCGTAGTCATCCATGATTCGTTTTTCTCACGACACTGTTATTAATATTATTATTACGATGAGAAAAAATCCCGGAGCAAATGTTGTTTATACTCGAGCTCTCTCTCTTTATAGTAATTGATCCCTTAAATAAAAATGTTCTCCGGCTGCATTGTCACGACTTGCACTATACACAAGGAAACGTGCTGCAGAAAATTCGATTTTTGTGTGCCACTTTAAACAATCATTGGAGACAGCTGCAAAAATTGTCTTTCGTAAAGTTTTTTTTTCTGCTGCTTCCGAAAATAAGTCTCTGAAGCACTTACACGTACTTCCTTTGTCCTTGTATTTGAGTTTTGAATTTTGACTCCGCCTAAGCAAAGTTTTTCTTTATTCTATTTGGGCAGCAAGGAGAAATGAGAAAAAGTTGTTACTTTAAAGTGATGACAAAGTGATCCACTCGAAACAGTTGCGATGAAAAAGAGAGAAAGTAGTATGTACTTAAGTATAAAGTATAAGTGCTCCTGCTTCTTACTTCTGCTTTTCTCTGATTCAACTTTCACTTTTTCGTAGCTGTAATTCAACTGGTGGCTAAAAAGCACTAGCTAGTTACTTGCTACCGCTAGTTGCGGTTCTTGGACTGTCAGAGTTCAGATAAGTGTTTTGAAACTAAAACGACATCAAAATGGTGTCCACTATAGTATTTATTTATACTGCTGTAGTAAACAAGGTTAGCTGGCAACTATGTAATTTGGTCATGCGGTTAATATTATTATATCTCAAACTGGGTTTGGGGTAAAATTGAATGAAGAAATTGATTATCGGTTGAACTGCTTTTGCAATGTTGCAACCAAACACAAATTATTTCCGCCGGAATATTACTATTTTTCAAACGAATTGCTGAAAATAAAACTTCTCAGAAAGTGTGTCAATTTAGTATTATTTAATGTATTAGACAAGGACACACTAAGTAAATAATTTCAATTTTATTAGGTTAGTGTAGTAAACAAATAATTTTCAGACTAGTTCAAACTGAAGTAAGGAATCGTCATCCAAAACAGGGTTCTGGTACTTGAAAATTGTAATAACCGAGTTGCTTCCAATGATAACCGTTTGATGGAAGATTTTCTTTGAAATATAATACAAATACAAATACACTACCAATAGAAGACGGGCACAGGTCAATGTTCACTGTTTTCTAACGAGTGTCCAGTCCATGTCGTTGGCAGAAGAATTGTAGTTCCATTTTGTTGACAGCACAAAAGTACTGAGTTTTTATACGGCTTGTCACAACCGTGATCATGAATCATGAGGTTAACTAGCTTGATGCAGAATCACTTGTCGGATGTTATTTCTGGCCGTTCATCCACTTTGTTTTCTGTAAAAGGAAGAAAAAAGGAAGCAGATGAAATGACTGTGAATAGTGTTTATGCACGCTTCTTTGAGCATTCTTTCATTAAGAACATTGGATTTTGTTGGTCTCAGTTATTGTCGCAGTTTACCAAGATCAGATCTGTTAACTATCGCAGTCGGTGAAAACAAAAATGCGAGTATGGATTCCTAGAAATAACTCGACAAGTATTTCCAGCAGCTTCTAGTTTACTTTCTCCGTAAGTGTGTCATGTCGTACGTATTATTGTACTCAAGAGACAAAAATCAACAACAACAGAGTTTAGCCATTTAAACGAAAAATGTAATGCGTATGCATGCATGCAACATAGAACTAAACAGTTAAGGAGAGCCCACGCAAGATTCATGCAACCGGAAACATTTCACTCGAGCCTGTCTCTGTCTGCCTGCTACCAACAAGATAGTTGACATTATGTTGCAACTTTTTTGTTGACGCTGTACTAGTAATGGTGCACACAACAGTATTTTCTTAAGTGCTAAAGTGCAATGAACGGAAAGAAAAAGGGCACTTCTTGGTACAACAATATTGCTGAAAGCTACAATTTTCTTGTGCCACAACAGCCAACTATTTTTGGAGTGATTGTCCGAAAGTAAAGATAAATGATGCGAAACGATAATTAAAAAATATTGGCGTATGTGGAATCATGACAGACACAGATACTAATAAAACCAATAAAAAGATTCTCCGAATCGTAGAATCGAACCGGAAGAGTGACTTGTACACAATTGTATGATTTGTTTCCTACATTCCTAAATCCGATCCAACTCTGAAAAAGGAAAGGGAGGGAGACAAGACAAAAATAATGAGTTCTTTGGTCACATACTAAGAAATGTGCCATTTCTCAGACAGAACATCCCAATTACAATAAAGGACAGCGGCTCGGCACATTTTGGTGATGCAGGAGTCAATGGATCAAGTAAAAAAAGAAAAGTTTCGTCTTTACGAGAATCAACATGGAAAGAACTTGTTCACAGTTACACTTCGATTTCATCTTTTTCATTCAGTCAGTCCATGAGTCTGCAGTTGTGAAAGGGATGTAGACAGACAAAATAGAGTTGTAAAACTCTGTGAATGAAAGTAAAGTAAAATTCATGGGAAAAGTTTGGAAGATTTGGAGGGAGCAACGACAGAAAAATGTGAATTTTTTATCCGAGAAAGGTGTACATGGTATGATATTGTGTTACGACGATGCATGTGAAAAACGAAGGCTGGATCGTGTCCTATAAAAATGTAAAACAGTGTTCACTTCGCTTCATTCACAAAATTTAATCTGACACGATCCTCTAGCGATCAAATGGAAAATAGACAGCTACTTTTACAAAAATGTCAAAAGAATAGAACTAAACAAAAATGAAATTTGTAATGGGTAATGGACGAACGAAACCAATATCCTAGCAGGGATCTGGAAGCGTCACAGTTCCTTAATGACTTTCGCATTTCACATTCATGCATGATTGCAGCAGCAAACGCAGTTGAGCACTTGAGCAGTGGATGAATGATGAGATAAAATGCAATAATAAAAAATTCCACTCGTATCTTTTATTATTTTACATATGCGAATATTATGGAGTACGAAGAGCGTTGCTGAGATAATGACACAGAGTGTCTAATCATTTATTCGGAGCACTGATCTTTCTCTATCGTTTCAGAGTTATTTCAGACAATAAAAAGTGCGGAGGAGTATTTTCGAAATTGACTGTGATAAGGAGAATAAAAAGTGTGCTGCTGGAGAAAGTCACTCTCAATTTTGCATGTAACAAAGTTATTATAATAATAATACGCCCATTCAATGACTTTCTTTTATGACATCTATTAAGAAATTTATTGCTAATATTTTGATATGCATGTTTTATTGTCCATGATATCCTGTATGCAGACCACCCACAACCACTTCGAAATTGACGTTGGACCATTCAAGTTTACTGCTTGATAAATGTGAAGTTCAGCACTGTAAAACAACATAAACTTATGACAATTGCCGTATACATTTGCCATTGCGTGACGGAGAGCAAAAAATATCTCAAGGTGCCCCACGAGAGCACTAAAACTTTATGTCGGGTAATTTACTAAAGTGTTAGAAGTTTCGATACAATTTTAAATGTTCGTGTGTAAACCAGAAACGGTATGTAAACTAAAAACTCTGAGAAAATGTGCGAATTCGGTGCTCTGCTCAGTAGCAATTTGTCCTGGGGCAAGGTTGGACTGCTGAGAAATTATGTTTTTTCGCCAGGAGTGAAGAGGAAGCTGAAAATTGCTTCCGTTACGTTAGAAGAGAAGAATAAATGTTGACTCGTATAAGTGAAAAATGGGTTCATTATCAGGTTCCACACATGAGACACAAATATACGTTAGCTTTTGTTTTATTTCTTGTTACGTGTAGAATTAATGTTCGATTTCTTACGTCTATGATACGTGACGATCTTGACTTGGGTTTGTTCTGTCGACTACGACTTTACTAGCAGGGGCGGTAATCGATCTTTTTTCTTTTCTGCTTCTCTCCTTTTACGTTTTCTTCTCCAACAAAAAAATGTGACTGCGAGCTCGATTCTTTTCTTGTTCCATCAAGTCAAGGATTACAGAAACATGCTTGCTTGCATGAGTGAATGCGAGAAACAGTAGAAAAAGAAATTCAAGGGAATGTGTGGAATTACAGGGAAAAGTGAACCGTAAATAAATTAGCGCTTAACGACTCACCGCCTTACGCTTCTTTTTGTTCTCGTATTTCTTTCTCCGGGAAGTTGGAAAGTAAAATACGTCCAATTATTGACTTTCTCTTGTTTTGTTTTTACAAGACACGCTTTAAATTAATCTTTCTTTATAGTAATGCAGCAAAAAGTCAAGAGCCCTGTCTAAACAAACAACGAAACAATGTTTCTTTGTTTTAGTAATTAAAAATTAAAGAACCTCCACACATAGCCCTGCCAGCTTTCATTTCATTTTAAACTAAAAAGTTAGTTAGCTTTAAGCACAATAGTAATGACCACATCACGTTCTCCAAAGAATAAAAGGGATACAAGAAAATAATTTAAATCATTTATTTAAACAAGGACCACATTAGATTTGCAAAATGTTGCAGAGTACACTTTTCTAGGTAAAGAGGATGCTTCAAAAACAGGAGAGTTTTTACTCTGTGAATGAAAACTTTTCTCTGTCGGCAGCAACAAAGCACTTCCTCGTTCCTGCTGTTCAGCTTGTTTACAAAGGTGATTATTTTCTTGGATTAACTATGCCTTGGTCGACCCTTGGTCGTTTAACAACTTGTAAGTCTGCTGAGTGCAAATATATAATAGCATTTTACCTGCAAGCTACTTATTTCTTCAAAGTGACTTTGCAAACAATGAAAAATAAAAACAACTCAGGGTCATGGAATGAACACATGCACTAAGCAAACCACTAATATTTTGGTTAAGGGGCCACTCTGAATTTTACGGCTTTTATGGCATCTTTGAAGGTAGTATCGTATTGGATGTTGCATTGATTTTTTGTGCGCTCCGTACTCCATTCCATCTTTATGTCCACGAACTAAACCTTAAATTATAATCCCCATAATTTACTTCCTGTTTTTCTTGGTGGACCTAAGACGCAGGAAGCAGTTTTCTACAGATCCTCATAGACAGATGCGAATGACTATAGTACAGCGAATAAGAGAAAGTTTCATGTTCTTCGAATTCACCTCTATAAATATGTCAAAGAGCTCAATCCAAGGAATCCCTGATTCCTTGGCAGATTATTATTTTATTGGAATGTGGTTCCGATTCTTTTAATACGCTTATGTAACTTCACCTTAATTGATTTATAGTTCTCAGGACTTCGGAGTTCATTTTTAGCAATAATTCCCTTCCAACAATCTGGCAATGTAAAAGTAAAAATTCCTTTGAATTAAAAGATCCTCAGAAAACTAACTTGATTAAATTATGTGGAAAATTACATTTAAAGTTTTAATGATATTTTCTATTAAACATAAATACGGTTGAAGATTTGTTTAAAATAGAGTTGAAAAGAAATAAATTGGTTTCAATTTCAATGATTTAATCAGAAATACAGCTTGCTTTTGTTTTTACATTTAGCGTGTCTTCGTCTGATTGAAAATTACATAGTAGGAGATGAATAGGAAAAGCTTATACAACTTCAGTTCGCAAGCAAGCATTTATTTGGAAGGATCACCATAAAAATCAACGATTCAATGAGTCGCTCCATTTCGACGTGAAATTCCTTTCCGTACGCATTTAAACGAATGGATAAACATTCTCAACCGGGACTCGAATGGAATCAAAATGGCCAGTAGAAAGGATTTTTGCAGAAAGACAGGGCTTTGCAGCTACTCAGTTTGCATTTTTATTACTTTGCAAACGCAACCGTGCGTAAAGAAAAATGGGAGGATTCTTTTTTCACGAGAGAGCAAGAGTCTGCGAGAAGTAAATATTTTTTCTCAAGATCTCCTGGAGATGACATATTATTCCTGTATGTTTGTCAGGCGTAAGTGCTTTTCTTTGATTTTCCTATTCGCCTTCCTATCTCTTGTCACTCACTTTCTTTCTTTCGCCTCTGTATTTTTGTATGGGATAAAGAGAAGTGGGAATGTTGACCAAAGATGGATTTTTTTCTAGGAAGGAGATGAAAATGAATTGCAGTGGAATAAAAATACATATTGATCCGTTATAGTTGTCTTTGACAAAAATGGGCACTGCACAGGATACACAGTAAAAACTTGTGGAATTGGGCTCAGAGAACACTTCGTTGAAAGGAAGTCATTCTGAATGAAATATGCTTTATATCAAAGTCACAACAGTTGTGTTATACAATCATTTCGATGGAATTGTAAAAGAGATTTTATTTTAATTGGGATAATGGAAAACGTCCTCCTTACATACAATTAGAGAAAATGCGGTATTGTATGCCGGGTCCAACGCAAACTCTGAATAGAGAGAGCAGTTTGTTTAATTACCGTACTATTTTTCATGAGAGTTTTTGTCACTCGTGTTAAATACAAAGTGAACATGTGGAGAATACAAAAGGAGGATGGCGGAAGCGTAGGACATATTTGGGTTATACCTGTCATAAATCTCTTGTAATTTGAAATACATTTACCAAACTGTTATTTATCCGTCGGAGACCTTTTACCTGATGGGTAAACGTCTGAAAAAACATGTCACTGAAAGCGGTTTGATCTAATCTAGTAGCCACAAGCAGAGGACGATGCTGCGTATGATGACTGTTTTCCAATTACCCTTGGCCTTGCCAATTACTTGGAAGCTTGCCAATTTCTATGAGCAAAAATGGAGCGGTAGTAAAAGTTCAATCAATGAGGTAATTACATGGTGCCACGAAGACTGATGAGCATCAGTTGAAGAAAGAATGAAATATACTTAACTTTTGTAGAATTACTCCAAAATGCTCAAAATTATAAGATAGAGACAGGCACTTTTCCAGGAAAGAAGGTTATTAATTCTACAGATGAAAATTCCTTTATTGCCTCTTACTGATTGCGAGTGAATGTCAAAATGCGCACTTGAGAAAGTAGGTAACTTTCAAAGAGTCTAGATACATTTACATGGGCTGTATGTCAAGGTCTATAATTACTTTATTACTATCTTTGTACACCTGACGTAAGTGAATGCTAAAGACAAATTTTCGTGACAGTTTTACTATGGCACAATTCAAAGGTTGTAAGGCAAGATGAAGCGCGTAGTTTCTTGCAAAACGTGATTGATTAATGCAATTTTCAAAATATAGTTTAAACGTCTATAAAGATATATATATTATTGGTTGTCCTCGAAGTTTAATTGTAAGGTTGTATGAATTGAGGACATTCATGACCATCGACTGGTGCAGAAGGTTACAGAGCTACTTTTCACCCTATCTCAAACAACTATTTATTTACGTTCAGTGTTAAAGGAGTTAAGTTGTGGAACTATTTACCTGACCAGATTAAGCAGTATAAAAATTAATTTTTGTTTAAAAATTTCGCAATAACTTCTTATTTATTATTACTTTTGTATAATATATGACATATTATGGACACATTCACTAAACCCTTTTGAAGGATTTTGAGGGATCCAATCTGTAATAATGATAGTCCGACTAGCAAATGTTGCCTGAAGCTTTGAATCGTTACAAATTATGAAAAATTGATATACAAATTACTGACTAGTTGCGTATAAATATTTATCCAATAGTTCGATCAACTTCCGACGTACTAACGTAACATTCAATTTTCTTATACAGACAACAAAATAATGCCATTCCACATA
Source organism: Cyphoderus albinus (assembly GCA_021029165.1). NCBI lineage: Eukaryota > Metazoa > Arthropoda > Collembola > Entomobryomorpha > Paronellidae > Cyphoderus > Cyphoderus albinus. Next base: position 662 of record VYYJ01000724.1, on the reverse strand, counting down.
TAAGTTTTGGAATTGGAAATTGTCTGTCCAAAGTGTGGACGCACAGTGTATTTTGTAGAAAGCAAAGCAAACAGTTTTAGTAAGAGAAACCTGATCAAAAATTTAGATATTGCTTGCTCGCAGCAGGAAATTGGAAACTAGAAATGATTTGTAGCCAACAAATGTCAATATCTCAATTTCAATCCAGCGATGTTTTTATGTATTTTTACATAACCCTTCAATTAAATTATTATGTGAAAGTAAACGAGGAACGGTTACATTTTCCCTAATGCGTTCTTTATTTATGTATTTCTATCCTATTTTTACCAAAATATTTTCAAAACATACCAGCCAAAACTTTACACAATATAAAATAGAGTAACTTCTTCTTTCACTTGGAAGATTGAACAAAACAACAAAAGCAATAGCCAAGATATCGTCCTATTCAGTGTACGAGTATCAAATCAATGTTAGCAAGTGTCTTGGATCTATCAATGCAAATTGAGAAAATGTCATTCCTTTCTCGGTGTATTGGGAAATTGCAGTATTCTCTTTTTATTTCCCTACACAGAATTGACTCTGGGAATGGCGCAATTGGGACTGAATATCTTTGTGAAATTCTCAAAACATTGAAACAAATTGAAGAAAATGGTTGAAAAATAAGGAAAGAGGTGGGACTTGGG